>JAVJIF010025550.1:0-74169 GCA_038442645.1 Agave tequilana | reverse complement strand
AAACTAAATGCAAACTAAGTGCGCTAAATGCGAAAGCTAATGCAAATCTTGCAACACACTTAATACAATCCAACAAGTGTAGCGAATTCCCCTTGCGAGGCTCTGGACTAACTCCTCTTGATTCCCCTAGATATGGGTTGAGGCGCTATGTGAAGCTCTTGTTGGATGAGTATAGGTGATGCACAAACACACAAGCAATTCAAGCAATGTGCACACACAATCAAGCCAAGCATATAAGAATGAATAGCAATATGAATAAATGCAAGGCAATATGAAATGCACAACACAAGCAAATATGATATGATTGAATATGATGCTTTACACAAATATAAGAGAGAGAGTTAGAGAGACAATGGATCAATACGCAAACACCAAGATTTGTTTCGAGGTTCGAGCACCTTGCTCTACATCCCCGCCTACACCACCGTGTAGGATTTCCACTAACTCAACTCCCACCGAGGGAACCTCTACCGAAGAGGATTTCTTACAACACTAGGAGTACCGAACTCCTCTCTCAAACAACAACCTCCACCGAGGCCCAACAACCAACAACAACAACAACAACACCTCTACCGAAGAGGTTTACAACCAAACTCAATCACCTCTACCGAAGAGGGATCCAAACCACACCCAATACAACAATCTCCACCTCTACCAAAGAGGGAGAAACTCAAGAAATCAGGGTTTACAACAAGTGGTATATTTCAACCACAAACCTCTTTCCTTTTTCTTTTTCCACAAAAACATGATCCTATAGTTTAGGATAGAAGATAGCTCAAGTGTGAAAAACAAGTGTTTTTGGAAACAAGCAACAAAGAAAAATCTTTGGGAAAATACTTGCAATATGATAGAATTGAAGATCTAAGCAAAAATCCCAAAAACCTATTTTTCTTTGATTTTCCAAAAACCCAAAATAAATAAAGATGAGAAGTTTTTGCACTTAAAACTCTTTTGAAACTCTTTTAAACACCTCAGAAAACTGGAAATTTTTCTCTTAGAAACTTGGCCAAAATCCCAAGAGATGGGGTTTATATAGCCCCTATACAAAACTAGCCGTTAGGCTGAGCTGGCAGTCTGACAGACTGCCGGTCGACCGGTCCGGTCGACCGCCAACGGTCAGAATTATGACCGTTGGGCAACAGCGGTCGACCGGCCCGGTCGACCGATAAAACCCGAGAGCAGAACTCTCAACTCGGTCGACCGTCCCGGTCGACCGTGTCTGTGCCTAACAGACGTGCACGTCTGTGCACGTCGGTCGACCGTAACGGTCGACCGGCCCTTGGTGCGGTCGACCGTCGCGGTCGACCGACCAGCCTGTCAGCACAAAACAAGGTCAGAAAATTTTGGAAAAATATTTTATAAAAACCTTTTATCATTTCTGAAAATTCCATAAAACTTGTTTTACCATTTTACTTTGATAACCAAACTTGTGATAAAAATTTCAAGACATATATCAATCATATCAATTCATTTTGTGTCTTGTCAATTTTATCAAAAACAAAACTTGTATTTTATCAAACTAGAATTTTCCAAAACATGAATAGGATAGTCAAATAAGTTTGTCTAGCAAGTTTAAAGCATGTATGTATATCTAGAACATATCTAATATACATAGGTATAAGGTAAACTTGTTTTGATCTATTATTCATGAAAACCAAAAACCAAATCATGAAACGTGTGTTTTTGTGCACTTGAGCATATCAACTAAACTAAGCTTTACAAATATGGATCTAAAACACAAACTCTAAACTAGATACCTAAGTCTTCTTGACGATCTTCATCTTCAAGTAGACTCGGTCCAAACTCCGTGATTCTCCAAGTGCAAAGGTATGATCTTTAAGCTTTGGCACCGGAATCATCATGAATAGCTTCTAATCATCTTGTTGAAGCTAATCACCACCCTAATATCCTGTTAATGATCTGAAACTTAGAACACAAGAATATTAGTAAACATAACTTCATGAGTGTTGATCATCATCAAAACTAGAGTGGAAGGCCATTGGGCCAACAATCTCCCCCTTTTGATGATGACAAACTCATGGAGTTATATATGCATGGATTAAAGATAAGCTTCAAGGAAGCTCCCCCTTAACTCATGCATAGGGATAAACAATAAATATATGCAATGAATGTTAAACATGAAACATGCGTATGCATAAACATAAATGGTTCTAGATATCAAATGGAATATTCAAAACAAAATAAGCTCTAGATACCAATTACAAAGCAAACTCTATATATCAATTAAACTTAATATTCTTGAGATTAAAAACTAATTATATGCATATAAAACATAAGCATGCATATAAAACATGTACCAATCATGCATAGAAGTAATTTGAGTTTTATATATGCATGTTAAACTCTCAAATAATTCTCCCCTTTTTGTCAATCATCAACAGGGGTAAACAATCAAAACCATAGATAAAATGAGGGGTAAAAATCTTTCTCCCCCTTTTTGTCAATCAAAACGATGCAAACAATGTTCTCACCCCTTTTTGTCTAAAAAAAAAAAAAAAACAAAGTCAATAAGGGGTGACTACAAACATGATATCAATTAGAAAATATGTCAATGAAGCATCTTGATACCAATAAACAAGGATCAATATATGTTATATGCTATATACATTCAGAAGAGGAAGACGCTAAGTTAGCTTCCCTACACATATGCATTACATGAAGAAGGGATGACAAGCCCCAATTCACATAACACATATTATGTAATGCATAAGAGGAGATGTGAAGCTCCCCCTACACACGTATATCATATAAAGAAGAGTTGTCAAGCTCCTCAATTTATAATATACTCAACATGAATCTATATGTAGAGAGAGATGTTAGCTCTCCTTGCATATAGGAAATACAAATCAAAACTTTGAATATTTTCTTTAAACAAAATTTTGAAAATACCAATTGTAATTAAACATAACAAATTACCAATTGTAAAACAACATAACAAATTTTGAATGTCTAAACACAAATTTTGATACCAATTGTAAGAATAATTTCATTTTGAAAATATATAAACAAATTTGATGTTGATATCATATGTTCAAAATAACAACTTTTAATCATAAAGAGTGGGAGTACAAATACCAATTGAAATACAAAATCAAATTTTCTCCCCTTTATGAGATACAAACTAAAGACATGCATATCTTGATAACAATTTAAAAGTAATCAATTTAAACAAAATTGAAACTCAAGCACTAGCATAAACACAAACATATATATGTATGAAAGATAGATACCAATAGAAATGATATACTTGGAATTTAAAGCATACATACATACAAAACATATATGAGTATACAAGAAGATCAAATGATACCAATTGAAAGAGTTCAATGATACCAATTGACATAACAATAAGTTCAAGTGTTACATCATATTATCTACCACCCAATCATAATTTAAGTTTTAAAGATTTTCAATTTAGGGCATACATGAACATGATCTCCCATCCTACCGCCCTTAGAAGGTAGGGGTTCTCAAAGATAGATTTGAAATGTAATTTTGTTTGAAAATCACTACCAAAATGAAGAACACCGCAACTAGTTAAATGGAAAACTTGTTAACTAGCACGAAATCCTTCAAGTAAGGAATAAAACAAAATTGAAATTCACATGATAATCATCACTCTAACCAATAAAGCATAACTCATGAGAAACAAAACATGAGCAATAGATATGAGTGTACAAATAATATGTGAAGATCATAATCATGAAAATATTTCATTAAGCTCAACTATTCCTTAAAACATAATTCCATCAAAAACATGAAAAATCATATAAAACTCCTTATTTAATCTTCAAGGCATATGTATGTCTAATACAAGCTAAATATACATACATATCCAAAACTCAACGAGTCCACTAAATGAATATTCATGAAGGCACGTGGCTCAAAAAGATGTATATGTATAAGATTAGTTTGAACTAGATAGACATATACATGAAGTTAAACATAAATACATGAAACATGAAAACCAAATTTTCATCACAACAAATTTCATTTCAAGGTATATGTATGAATTGTCAACATGAAGTATACATACATATCCCTAAACACCTTTGAGTCCATAAGATATTTGCATGAAAGGCAAATGACTCAAGGGGTATACATGTATATCTTCAAGTTTGGCAAAATACACATATACATGAAGTGAAACACACAATCATAAACAAATCCAAAAATGGAATACAAGTTTGAAATGTATGAATCATCAAAACTAGACTATACTAGCACATCTAATGGGTACAAATATGCATTCAAACCCAACCATATATAGATTTATTTGTAACCCACTCTATGTACAAGTATATAACTAGTCTTAATGAACTAACACTTAACATATATTCAAATCATTGAGCATCAAAACAAACACGAATACCATATTTCTAACTAAAACACATACAAAATTCATCAAAATTCTTTTATTTGAATTTTAAACTACATATACATGCAAATAGGTATAACAAGTATAAATGAACGAATCATCAAAACTAGCTCATGCGTGTACATATAGTGAATACAAGTGAGCATGAAGTTCAATTGCATATAAAACAAATGTAACTCACTATTTGTACATGTATAACACAAGTTTTGACAAATCCACATTTAAACATGTCATAACCACAAGGAATATCAAAACAAGCTAGAAATCAACATCATAAGAACTAAAACATGATTACTATGTAAATTCACATGCAATAGATTCATGATGTACATTATAGCTAAACAAACGGTGAGAACACTAAATGTGAATCAAATAAGCATGTGTGTCTCAAATACTATACATGTATGTTAAGGATCTAATAAACATGGAATGAACATACTAATCCATAGACATCAAAACATGCTATAAACATTAAAACATGGAAAGCATGTAAACAATAAATGGGAGTAAAGGATTGTTACCAAAACCGAAGAAGCAACTCTCCTTGTCTCCAAAAACATGGTGGTCATCTCCACCAATCTTCCCCTGAAAGTGATGCATCCAATTTGATTTCCATGAAGTCCGGAACGCATCCACTCCAAGGTGCTATCACTCTCACGTCATGTGAGAGCCCACACCTACATCAAAAATAATAGGAGGGGTGGTCTTTGGTACCCATCTTTTATTGGGTCCATGGGGGTTAGTCTCATTTCTAACCCAAACAATTTCTCGGCTAAATTTTCAACATGTAAACGATCATAGCAAATTTAGCAAGATGGCCTTTTCGGCCACAATGTGTACATGTGTACACATGAGCATACATGTGTTGATGGTGTCCGTGTGAAGCATGTGTATGCCGTGATGGGTGTGCATGCATAAAGGATGGAACTTGTTTCTTTTCGAACCAAGGTTTTCAAGCGTGTGTGGTTCATGGCACATTGGCTCATAGTGGAGCCCAAACAATCTACTCTCTTCTTTAACATACAAATATCATCATTGATCCTAGAAGAAGAGGTACATGCATTAGGTAGACTAGATGAAGAAGCTACACTAGCATGGCAAACATGTGCATCAATTTTATTTTGCAAAACAATATTCT
The DNA here is from genome assembly GCA_038442645.1 of Agave tequilana. NCBI lineage: Eukaryota > Viridiplantae > Streptophyta > Magnoliopsida > Asparagales > Asparagaceae > Agave > Agave tequilana. Next base: position 68,632 of record JAVJIF010025550.1, on the reverse strand, counting down.
TATCTAAACAAACATTCAACTCATTTGAAATAGAAATGATTTTGTTTTTCAAAGCAACATTCTCTTTTAAAACAAAATCAATTTTAGAAGACATATTTTCATTTTTTTTCAAAGAGTTTCACAATCATTTTTAGACTTTAAAAATTTATTTTCTTTTAAAGCAAGTTCCAATTGAGATCTCAATAATCCCTTTTCATTATAGGCCTCAACTTTCTCTTGCAAAACACATCAAGTCTAGAATGCAAACATCTATTTTCTTTTTCAATATCTAGACTTTTCTTTTCAACACGTTATATTTTTCTATTAATTTTTCACACACAATAGATAGTTCTTCATTTAAGGCATGGGGATCAACATAATCATTTGAAGAACTAGCACAATCATTACTATCTAGGTGGGATTCCGAATGTACCTCAAGGGAGTCATTCCCTTGGACCATGAAGCATTGTGGATCGGATTCTCCACTAGATTTTCTCTTCTTGAATTTGAACTTGAAGCTCCGAGGTGGTGGTGTTGTCAATTTGTTCCACACTACAAAGGCGGAATCAAAGTTAGAAACACATAAGAGATAATCTTTAGGAAGAGTGCTTCTAATGGCCTCTAGGGCTTGTGCATTGGCCCCTATATGATTACCATCACCAAGATAACATCTCTTGGTGGCGGCAAGGAAGACATGCAAACCTAGGGTCTTTAGGTACATGGACATCCTATACTTCCAAACATCAATGTTGGAAGGGTCAAAGCTAGGAGGGGTCATGAAGTCCATGGTAAACTATATATGAATGTGCAAACAAACAAATGCAAATGAGATTAGCAAGCAAATGGATCACTCCTAGGATGTTAAGCCAAAGTATCAGGAGCACTAGCTCTGATACCAATTGTAAAAACCCTAGGGGGGGTGAATAGGTGTAAGTGCTAATCTAATAACTAAATGCAAACTAAGTGCGCTAAATGCGGAAGCTAATGCAAATCTTGCACACACTTAATACAATCCAACAAGTGTAGCCGAATTCCCCTGCGATGCTCTGGACTAACTCCTCTTGATTCCCCTAGATATGGGTTGAGGCGCTATGTGAAGCTCTTGTTGGATGAGTATAGGTGATGCACAAACACACAAGCAATTCAAGCAATGTGCACACACAATCAAGCCAAGCATATAAGAATGAATAGCAATATGAATAAATGCAAGGCAATATGAAATATGCACAACACAAGCAAATATGATATGATATGAATATGATGCTTTGCACAATAATAAGAGAGAGTTAGAGAGACAATGGATCAATACGCAAACACCAAGATTTGTTTCGAGGTCGAGCACCTGCTCTACCTCCCCGCCTACACCACCGTGTAGGATTTCCACTAACTCAACTCCCACCGAGGGAACCTCTACAGAAGAGGATTTCTTACAACTCTAGGAGTACCGAACTCCTCTCTCAAACAACAACCTCCACCGAGGCCCAACAACCAACAACAACAACAACAACCACCTCTACCGAAGAGGTTTACAACCAAACTCAATCACCTCTACCGAAGAGGGATCCAAACCAACACCCAATACAACAATCTCCACCTCTACCAAAAGGGAGCAACTCAAGAAATCAAGGTTTACAACAAGTGTATATTTCAACCACAAACCTCTTTCCTTTTTCTTTTTCCACAAAAACAAGATCCTAATAGTTTAGATAGAAGATAGCTCAAGTGTGGAAAACAAGTATTTTTGGAAACAAGCACAAAGAAAAATCTTTGAGAAAATACTTACAATATGATAGAATTGAAGATCTAAGCAAAAATCCCAAAAACCTATTTTTCTTTGATTTTCTAAAACCCAAAACAAATAAAGATGAGAAGTTTTTGCACTTAAAACTCTTTTGAAAACTCTTTTAAACACCTCAGAAAACTGGAATTTTTTCTCTTAGAAAACTTGGCCAAAATCCCCAAAGAGATGGGGTTTATATAGCCCCTATACAAAACTAGCCGTTAGGCTGAGCTGGCAGTCTGACAGACTGCCGGTCGACCGGTCCGGTCGACCGCCAACGGTCAGAATTATGACCGTTGGGCAACAGCGGTCGACCGGCCCGGTCGACCGATAAAACCCGAGAGCAGAACTCTCAACTCGGTCGACCGTCCCGGTCGACCGTGTCTGTGCCTAACAGACGTGCACGTCTGTGCACGTCGGTCGACCGTAACGGTCGACCGCCCTTGGTGCGGTCGACCGTCGCGGTCGACCGACCAGCCTGTCAGCACAAACAAGGTCAGAAAATTTTGGAAAAATATTTTATAAAAACCTTTTATCATTTCTGAAAATTCCATAAAACTTGTTTTACCATTTTACTTTGATAACCAAACTTGTGATAAAAATTTCAAGACATATATCAATCATATCAATTCATTTTTGTGTCTTGCCAATTTTATCAAAAACAAAACTTGTATTTTATCAAACTAGAATTTTTCAAAACATGAATAGGATAGTCAAAATAAGTTTGTCTAGCAAGTTTAAAGCATGTATGTATATCTAGAACATATCTAATATACATAGGTATAAGGTAAACTTGTTTTGATCTATTATTCATGAAACCAAAAACCAAATCATGAAACGTGTGTGTTTTGTGCACTTGAGCATATCAACTAAACTAAGCTTTACAAATATGGATCTAAAACACAAACTCTAAACTAGATACCTAAGTCTTCTTGACGATCTTCATCTTCAAGTAGACTCGGTCCAAACTCCGTGATTCTCCAAGTGCAAAGTATGATCTTTAAGCTTTGGCACCGAATCATCATGAATAGCTTCTAATCATCTTGTTGAAGCTAATCACCACCCTAATATCCTGTTAATGATCTGAAACTTAGAAACACAAGAATATTAGTAACATAACTTCATGAGTGTTGATCATCATCAAAACTAGAGTGGAAGGCCATTGGCCAACACCATAGAGAGCAAACTTACAACTTCGCCTGAATCTAATTCTAGCTTCTCCCGAGGTTAATTACAGCTTCTCCTGAAGCTTTCTTGATAGCTTCGTACGAAGCTCTTCATAGCTCTGCAGAGAGCTAACTTACAGATTCGCTGGAAGCTAATTCTAACTTCTCCCAAGGCTAATTATAGCTTCTCCTGAAGCTTTCTTGATAGCTTCGCATGAAGCTTTTCATAGCTCTGCAGAGAGCTAACTTACAGTTTCGCCTGAGGCTATTCTTACTTTTTTGAAGCTAATTATAGCTTCTTCTGAATCTTTCTTGATAGCTTCGCATGAAGCTCTTCATAGCTCTATAAGAGCTAACTTACAGTTTCTTCTGAAGCTAAATCTAGCTTCTCCCGAGGCTAATTATAGCTTCTCCTGAAGATTTCTTGTACTTCTCATGAAGCTCTTTAGACTTCTGCAGAGAGCTAATTTACAGCTTCGCCTAAAGCTAATTGTAGCTTCTCCCGAGGCTAATATAGCTTCTCCTCAAGCTTTCTTGATAGCTTCGCATGAAGCTCTTCACAGTTCTGCAGAGAGCTAATTTACAGTTTCTCCCGAGGCTAATTCTAGCTTCTCCTGAGGCTAATTATAGCTTCTCCTAAAGATCTACACAGCCGCGCAGAAGGCTAACTTCTACCTTTGCCTGAAGCTTGACACAACTTCACTAAAGAGTACCTCGCCTCCAACTGGCTAGCATCGCCTGAAGAGGTTAGCTTCACCTCAACTGACTAGCAACGCCTGAGGAAGTTACCTTCACCTCAACTGGCTAGCCTCGCCTGAGGAGAGTAACCGCCCCACTAAGTTAGTGGAAGTGTTTTCCTTTATGTTTTGCAAAGGGAAAAACTTACAAAAAAAAAGGTTGAGGAGCTAAATTACAAGTATTCTTAAAAGATTACAAGTAGATCTTCTCAGAGATTCTGGAGAAGTGTGCCGATAGGAGTCTGGTCAGCGCGCGACCACTTTGTCCCTTTGACGATGCGAGCGATGAGATTCCCTTCTCGCCTGGTTCGGGGAATCAGAGAACAGAAGGTTGGTAGAACCCTCTTGCTACTTCTCAAAATCGCCTTCAATTAGGAGTTCCTTCTTGCCTGGTTCTGGAGATTCCTTGAGAGGAAGGACGCTGCTAGGGTATCAACCCCTGGATAGAGAAAGCAATTCTCTAAAAGGTCTCTGAATTCGAGAACGCACGGTGCGTTATGAAGAAGTCTCTGCTTGTGGAGTCTTCTCTCCTGGAGCCCGTCCCCTCCCTTGTGCCCCTGGCGGGCTATTTATAGGGAGAGCAAGGGTATAATCGTCCCTTGAAAATATAGAAACAGATTGAATCGAATCTGTTTGAATCCAGAAAGTAGCCTTGCTGCGAGCTAAGATCACTTCTGCGAAGTTAGAATTGGCAGGTCGGTTGATCTTCTTGATCCTTTCCATATCGTTGGAAGATTTTCCCTGATCTTCTTACTCATTTTTAGGAGAGTCAAGAGATTGTGGCAATCAACTGCCAAATTTAATCTCTGATTTGATCTTAATTGGATTTGATCTGATTGGATCCAATCTCATCCGGAGATTTGATTGGTCAAGGTTGACCATAGCAGACCAGTAGCGGCGATGCCCGCTTTGAACTCACAGTGGAGCTAGAGACATCTTCTGGCGAAGTCCAAAAGAAACCCTTTGGCGGAACTGGAAGTCCTCTGTGGCGAAGTTGCGAGTTAGCTTCCTGGCGAGGCTTCGGATGGCTTCGAGGCGAAGTCGAATGATATTAGCTTCTCAGGCGAGGCTATCCCTTTGGGCTCATGTGATGCTAAGTGCTAGCACCTTTAGACCTGCTGAAGTCTGTTTAGAAACAATCCGGGTTCACTGTCTGCTTGCTGGATCAGTGGAGTCCAAGTTGCTTCCTTGTCCCTCGGAGATGGGTAAAAACTGGTCTTCAGCTCGTCTGTCACTTGTCTTTTGTAAATGTCAACAAGTTTAGACATTGTTCGGACCAATAAGAATCTTGTCTTTTTTAAGTGTCAACAAGACCCCCTTCAAAGTTTTCGAAAGTCTACAATGGCTCAGACTTCGAAACACTTTGAAACTGCTTTGATTGGTGGTGTGTGGAGTACGAAGGTCGCCATGATGGTTGAGTTCAGCTTCGCTTTGAATCCTGCTTTGGGATGTAGATTCGACGACGAAGATCATGTAGACTCGCATCTGGGTAGCTTCGCAGCTAAATAAGTTCGCTCTGGAACATCTGTCGCTTTCCCGAGGCCAACTGCCGTGGGCCGATTACGAGGAGGATTACTCCTTTCTTCGCGCTAATCGAGGGAGATATTCTCCGATCTGCACGTTTCCGAGGGAGGAATTCCCTTTCTTCAAGGCGCCATAAGTGCCTTTATGAGGGAGACGTTTCTCCCTTTGCACGGTTCCAAGGGAAGCCGTCCCTGTTCTCAAGGCGCAGTAAATGCCTTAAATGCGCTCGTGCTTCCACGCTTGAGGCGGCAGCGCTCAGGCCATGAGGCCTATAAATAGGACGCTTGATATCTTCTGAAGAGAAGCGATCTACTCTTCTTCTTCTCTTCTCTTGTTGAGAGAGATACTCAGATCTCTGGATTAGTGGGAATGCCCACTCTGGTCATTATCCGTCCAAGGACCGGTAAGTCTTGATCATTCAATGACTTCACCGATTTTAGGAAATTCATCTCCCTTAATTCAGCTTTGACAGCTGCTTCAGGGATTAGTTTCCCTTGTTCTTCATCTTACAATTGACTGGTCTGCAGAGAAGGATTTTGACATAGCTATCCCAACGAAGCTATCATCTTGACTTGATCACAGAAAGATCATTGCATGTTAAATCCGCTGCACAGGCAGAACTTGGACCTGGTATCTTCAAGGTTGAGCCAGTCTTGCCATATAGGTGAGGCTAAGACTGTGTCCCATAGGATCAGTCTGGCTTTGCCATATAGGCGAGGCTAGGACTTGGCATTTGCTGAGCTAGCCCATCATCACTGTGCAAGCGAGGCTTATCCTCTGCTTTAACTGAAATCGGATTGCTTTGCCCAAAGAATTCGGCTTTAGCGCTTTTGCAGTGTCTTCTGTGTTTAACTGCTAACTTGCTCCAATTTTGCATTGCAGTGAGCTATGTTCGTCGATCTTGTGTCTTGATGAAAGAGACCGAAAAGTTGCCTTATGCTTCCCGGTTGAAGCTTTACTTTTAAGCAGGAGGAACAACTTGGGGCTACTGATGTGTGTCCCAGAGGCTGTTGGCCGCCTTTTATCCGAGATGATTCGTTCTGAGGTGAGGCTGATGGCCGCTTATCTGAGATGATCCACTTTGGGAAGGCGGATGTCACACCTGTGAGCTCACTGACATCACTGCCAATTCCCATTATAGGTGATCTATCGTGTTGGCAGTGATAAGTTCATTGCCAATTTTCATCAAAGGTGATCCAGCTTCCTGGTGGCAAAATGTACCATTTTTGTGGAGAATTATGGTCGTGTCCTTGTGGCACAACTAGTTACGCCTTGTGCAGGAGGAAGGCCTTTCGTGTCCAGTTGGTCTGGTCTGGAAGCAGATAAAACCACTTGTATGCCTTTTGCGCAAATGATCTTGCTGAGCAATTGAATTTGTTGTACGAAACACAACCTTGATGTAGTATCAATGTACCTTTCCTTTCAAATCAATGAAAGTTTATCTTCTGCTCATCTGATTTTTTGCCTACCTTCATTAAGAATTTGGCCATAGCGGGGCTAAACTTTGTGCAGAGGTTGAAGCTCGTCTGACCCAGGCAATGGATTTCAATGAGGCCAAGCTGAGGTCGCAAGCGCTTGCCCAGGCTGCTGATGACAGGAGGACGAGGCTGGACTCCCTTGGAGAGCGGCTCAGAACTTACAGTGTGCGCCTGTAGCTCCATGTATTTTATCCTTTTGGAATGAATGAAATTTTTTTTCTTTTGTCGAATCTCCAATCTTGTTCTTCTTTCTGAATTGCGATTCCAAATTGTATTGCAATTTCTTGATAACATAGTTCTTGTTGGGTTGGATAATGAGACTTGGCTATCTATCAGTTCAGAGGTCGCGATAACATAACTGGTTGAGACGCCACCAAGCCCGAAATCGGTCCTTTTCGGCTCGAAAGATGAGACCTGTCTTTTGTAAATGTCAACATGGCTCGGAATTGAGACTTAGCTGTCTGCTGGTTCAGAGGTCGCAATGACATAACCGATTGAGACGCTACCAAGCTTTAAAATTTGGTGATACTTGTCTTTTGTAAATATCAACAAGTATCGAGACCTGTGTTTTGTAAATGTCAACAGGGCTCAGAATTGAGACTTAGCTGTCTGCTGGTTCAGAGGTCGCAATGACATAACCGATTGAGACGCCACCAAGCTCGAGGTTGGTGATACTTATCTTTTGTAAATGTCAATAAGTATCGAGACTGTCTTTTGTAATGTCAACAGGGCTCGGAATTGAGACTTAGCTGTCTGCTGGTTCAGAGGTCGCAATGACATAACCGATTGAGACGCCACCAAGCTCAAGGTGGGTGATACCCGTCTTTTGTAATTGTCAACGAGTATCGAGACCTGTCTTTTTAACTGTCAACAGGGCTCGGAATTGAGACTTGTCTTTGGTAAATGCCAACAAGCTCAAATTGAGACTCGGCTGTCTGCTGGTTCAGAGATCGCAATGACATAACCGACTGAGACGCCACCAAGCCCAAGGTTGGTGATACTTATCTTTTGTAAATGTCAATAAGTATTGAGACCTGTCTTTGTAAATGTCAACAGGGCTCAAGGTTGAGACTTAGCTGTCTGCTGGTTCAGAGGTCGCAATGACATAACCGATTGAGACGCCATCAAGCTCAAAAATTGTAATGGAGTTTGGGCAAAGTCTCGTTTTCACGGGGAGAAACGAGGGAATCACTGTCATAGGTTTAATGTTAACGTAACAGCGAAATGCATATGTGGTCTTACCATTCTATGGATGAGAATTGGTAAGTGACTTTGGAGGTCTCGTTCTCACGGGGGAAACGAGGGAATTGCTGTCATAGGTTTAATGTTAACGTAACAACAAAATGTATATGTGGACTTACCATTCTATGGATGAGAATTGGTAAGTAATTTTGGAGGTCTCGTTCTCACGGGGAGAAATGAGGGAATTCCTGTCATAGGTTTAATGTTAACGTAACAGCAAAATATATTTGTGGTCTTACCATTCTATGGATGAGAATTGGTAAGTGACTTTGGAGAGGGAATCAAATGGGAACGGGTCCCTTAGGATTTTTAGCAACCCCCAGCTGTCAACGGATTTGATATGCCTTTACCAACTACAGTTTGAATTGGGCTAGCCATGCTATTCCCCTCAGCATGATGAGTTGTCGAGGATTTATGTTGGGCTTACAGGCTAACATTTTCCTCTATCCTTAATCGTTAAGGATGTTGGATCGTCTGGTTATATATGCATAACCTTGATCCTCCTTCGGGACAGCCAGTACGTGGCCAGGTTCCCACTGGTTTACAGTTGTATTATCTCGCTTGGAGAAAGAAAAGCTCTCTTTGTGTGTACTTTGGACACGAAGATCTTTAACTTGATCATGAGGAGAATCCTTGATTAAGGATAATATTTCTTTAAGAACTTGCCATTGATCGGCATCATGAATAGGTCGCCATCTGAGGTCATAAGGCGGTATGCTCCGTTTGAATAGACTGTTTCTATTACAAACGGTCCTTCCCATTTAGGCTGAAATTTGCCCTTGGTCTTGTGCGTCATAATCATCGGTCGTCTGACGGCTAAAACCAGGTCTCCTTTTTGGAAGACTCTCTGTTTGACCTTTTATTGAAGGCTTTTGAGATTCGAGCTTGATATAGCTCATATGCTGTTGAGCTTGTAGCCGCTTCTCATCTAGGGCTTCAAGCTCTTGAAGACGCAATCGATCATTGTCCTCTAATGTAATCTTAGTGGTCAGAGCGACTCGCAATGGTGGCATCTGGATTTCCAACGGGATGACTGCTTCGTACCCATATACCAGGGAAAAAGGCGTATTACCTGACGGTGTTCGAACCGTGGTTCGGTAGGCCCAAAGACATTCACCAAGCTTTTCGTCCCAGTCTCGCTTGTTCGAGAGACGAATTTCTTGAGTAGCTTGATGATCATTTTGTTGAATGCTTCCGCTAAACCATTGGCGGCAGGATTATAGGCGGTTGAAGCCACATTCTGAATTTGTTATTTATCTCAGAACCGATAGAATATTTGGCTTATGAATTGGGGACCATTGTCGTGGATGATCCGCCTAGGGACACCAAATCGATAGATGACATGGTGTTTGATGAAGTTAACCACATTAGAGGTCTTGACTTCAGTAATGGTATAGCCTCCGCCCATTTTGAGAAGTAGTCGGTTATTGCCAGGATAAACCGTGTCCTTTTGTCGAAGAAGGGCTGATTGGCCCTACGACATCGATTCCCCATGCTTCAAATGGCCATGAAGCAACAGTCGGGTGGAGCAACTCCGAAGGCTGGTGTATGAAATCCGCATGAATCTGACATGCTTTACACCTTCGTGCATACTGGATGGCATCGGCTATCATAGTTGGCCAATAGTATCCGAGTCTGTGCAACCTGTCCTTAAGTTTTGGACCTGGCTGATGAGCGCCGCAAATGCCATCGTGCGCCTCTTGGAGCGCTTCCTGTGCCTCTGAATGAGAAAGGCAACGAGGAGGAGACCGTCATATGAACGACGGTAAAGTGTCTTCAAAGTCGGATCGTAGTAGAACCGGAGAGACCTTCATCTGATAGACGCCGCTTCCTTAGGATCGTCTGGAAGCAGACCGTGCAAAGCATATTCAATGAGAGGAAAGCGCCAATCTCTCGGCTCCAGATCAGTGGAGACATTATAGACTTCTCGAGTTCTTAGCATGTGCTTGGAGCATACAAGATGTCGAGTTGCGACTGTGAGGTGATACTCGGTGTCGGCTGGCAAGGCTAGTGTTGCTGCTAATGCAGCAAGAGCATCCGCCTTGGTGTTTTGAGATCGAGACACGTGCCCGATGTAGAAACCTTCAAATAGGTTGGCCAATTCAACGTTCGTGTGATAATAAGGCACAAAGTCCTCATGGCGGACTTCGTATTCGCCTTTAACCTGATTGATGATCAGTTTTGAATTACCATAAGCTTCGAGGTAGCGTACCCTCATTCCATGGGCGAGTCGAAGACCAATGAGCAGGGCATTATATTCTGCTACATTGTTGGAGCATGATTCTGTCAAAGAAAATGCTCTGGGAAGAACATGGTTCTGCGGGGAGATAAACACAACCCCCACTCCGGCAATAATCTTACCTTTAGGGCCCATTCGCGATGCTCCATCAAAGAACATCTGCCATACTTCCTCTTCTGAGGTTGCATAAGATTCGAAGACTTCATCAGGGATATCTTCGTGAAGTTTTGAATGTTCCGGAACTGGATGAGCCCAAGAACTCTGCAAGGGCCTAGCCTTTAACCGCCTTCTGAGGGGTGAAGATCATATCGTATTGAGACAATAAGAGTGCCCACTTAGCCAATCTTGAATTCAATGATCCTGGCTTCGTCATAAGAAGACGCAATGGGTTTACTCTGGAGATGACATGTATGGTCTGGCCGACCAAATAATGTCGTGTCTTCTGAACAGCGAAGACGAGAGCTAAACACTCTTTCTCGATAGGGTTGTAGCGAGATTCCGCTCCTATGAGAGTTCTGCTCAAATAATAATGGCCTGCTCGTGGCCATTGTCGTCCTTTTGAGCGAGGAGGGCACCGAGGGAGTAGTCCAGAGCTTTTACATAAAGCAAAAAATGGTTTCCCTGATGTAGGGGCCACTAAGACTGGAGGCTTTGTGAGGTACCTCTTGATGTCTTCATAAGCTTCCTGGCAAGCTTGATCCCATACGAAGGAAGCACCCTTTTTCATGAGTCGGGTGAACGGTTGACAGCGGCCTGAGAGATTTGCAATGAATCTTCTGATATAAGCTAGCCTACCTTGCAAGCCTCTGAGCTCTTTGAGGTTCCTTGGTGGATGCATGTTCCGGATGGCTTTGACTTTGTCTGGGTCAAGATGAATCCCTTTTGATGTGACAATAAACCCAGGAACTTGCCACTTGACACTCCTAAGAAGGATTTTGTCAGGTTCATTTTCAGTTGATGAGACCACATTATATCGAACATCGTTCTCAGGTCGTGAAGATGTTCATTCTTGTTGAGGCTTTTGACAGCAATGTCGTCGACATAGCACTCCACCGTTTTTCGGAGATGATCGCGCAAGATCGTGCTCATTGCCCGCTGGTAGGTTGCTCCGGCGTTCTTCAGTCCGAAGGGCATTACAGTGTAGCAGTATACCCCCAATGGTGTTCAGAACGAAGTATGCTTCTCGTCGTCGGGATACATCTTAGTCTGGTTGTACCCTGAAAAGCCATCCATGAAAGACATCCTTTCGAACCCGCATGTGTTATCAATCATGACGTCGGTGATGGGTAGCGGAATTCATCTTTAGGACAGGCCATATTGAGATCACGGTAGTCGATGCAGATCCGTATTTTCCCGTTCTTCTTGAGGACGGGGACAATGTTAGCTATCCAATCTGGATGTTGTTCCTCCCGGATGAAGCCACATGCAATGAGCTTGTGCACTTCGGCTTCAATAGCTTCCATAATGTTCGGGCGAAACCGACGTTGTTGCTGCTTGACTGGCTTGACGTCGGCTTGATGTTTAGACGGTGCATTGTGACCTGTGGATTAAGTCCGGGCATATCTTCGTAGCTCCATGCGAAGACGTCTATATACTCTTTTACGAGTATTATCAATTCTTCCCTTTCTGTAAGTGATAGGCTTTCACTTATAAAGATGGGCTTAGGGTGGTCTTGACTACCCAAGTTGACCTGCATCACCTTGTCTTCAGTAGGTGGCTCGTGCAGTTCAAATCGCTTTTCCCATTGGAGGTCCAAATGCTGGGCCCATGGTTCCACATCAACAGCTTCTGCGGGCTTCATTTGACTGCTTGAAGTCATATTAACAGTGAGGTTTTCGAACATTCCTCCTACACTGACATCTGAGTCCCACTCGAAGATGAGGCTGAATGTGATGGAACTGATCCATCGTCCTTGGCTTGAACCGTTGCTGACGATGTGGGTGTAACATACCCTAACCCCCTGCGTGTACTATCATAGTAATTTGCAGGTTTCCCTTTAGGCACAAAGTTCCGCATCAAACCGCGCCTTCCTTTACCGAAATTCAGGCCTGCTCCATGCTTCAAGTCGTACCCCATTTTCTTCATAATATGGCGCGCTGGCTGCGCGTAATGAAAGAATTATAGAGTATCTGAGTCTGAACTTGAATCTGCGACCGTGGGTCCCTGTGGTTGGGTTCTACCGAAGATTATCGGTAACTGACCTTCTTTGGATGGTGGGATCACCAAGACGGCTCCTTCTGCGGATTCCATGGGCGTACTGGACGCACTTGGCATATGTAGGGGCATATGCAGAGAGCCATCCGTAATGATTCAAATAGCCCAACGGTCGCGGGATAATCAAAAGAAATATTATCATTATTACCCATTCACCTTCATCCTCTGAAGGAGTATTACATAGGGGATTATTGAGACATGCTATAATTGGTTCACCAATCAGAATGGCTGGCATGCCTGCTTCAGATTCTGAATCCGCCTCGTTGCCACTTTCATCATCGTCTGGCAACGGTTCTTTGAGTGTTCTACCAGCCTCTTGATACAGGAGAGCGTCAGTGAAGTAGTTTTCCACTCTTTTGAATGGTTGCCTTTCAGCAAAGACAGTTCGTACTGTCACATCGCCTTCAACATATTTGAAGCATTGGTGTAGAGTAGAGGGAACGATCCAGTTGGCATGGATCCATGGCCGTCCCAGCAGCAGGTTATATGATGTGTCAGCGTCAATGACATAGCATGTCCCTTCTGACTTTAGGCTCCCGATTCTGCAACGGAGTCGGATTTTCCCAAGTGGGTGACTACTCCCGGCATTGAAACCGTATATTGTAGTAATGGTTGCGGACAACCTGTACAGTGGTATCCGAGGAAGTAAAGAAGCCTTTTGGGGATGATGCTGAGTGCGGACCTCGGATCGACTTGTATTCTTTCGATGCACGTTGAACCGATATATCCGGTATAATACAGAGGTCGATCGTGCTTGTTGTCTTTGAGAAGCATATCTTCCGCTGTGAATGTAATAGCAGGCACCTTGGATTGCATGTGATGACATTCTGGGCAAGGAGACTGAACGTCGTTGTTAGGGACCTCAGGCATGCATGTCAGAAAGGATTCTGAATTGGCTAGCGCCTCCCTGAGTGCTTCTCTTGTCTCTTTAGAGAGACGAAGGAGCTCGTGTATTGTGATACGAGCCGGGATATTAGCCAGTTGAGCCAATATGTCAAACCGAAAGGGCGTGTCAAACCCTTGGCCTGGTGGTTTCGTCAACACGCGATCGAATCGCACTTCCTTAGGTCTCTCTTTTCCCTTGGTTGGGATTGGAGTGGATGCTGGTACTTGTACTAACGTCGTTTGCTGTTGTGTCTTATCAGTAGATTTTTCATACTGCATCAAGTATGATTTTTTGGATCGGGTGCCCGTCTGTTGAGGCGTATCGGCTTGCGCCGTGCAAGCAAACTTTTTCCCTTCTGAATTACTGAGGGAAGCCGATGTAAGATTGCCGTCGTCAGGCAGGATGGAGATGACATTGCAAGACTTGCCCTTTGAGTTGGGCTGCTTTGAATCCCGCTGCACGTCTTGGACGAGGTCCGGGTGTACCCACATGACTTCTCCTATTTTCAATGTTAAGGTAACAAGACCCTTATTGTTTGAGTTGTAGCTGGAGGATGCTTGACTTCCAACCGTAGCGCAGGGGCTGAATAGGTCCTGTCAGGAACTGTGACCTTTTGGGTGCTGCCGAACTCAAGAGTCACCATATTGGCAGTGACTTTCTTCTGCTCCGTCTTCAATGTCAGAACCCCGGCATCGATCAGGGCTTGTATTCTGTCCTTGAGGACATAACACTTGTCAGTAGGATGGTGGATCATCCTGTGGTAGCGGCAGTATTTAGGGTCGTTTGTGCGCCCTATCTCATTGGGACGCCGAGCATCTGGCAGTTTCATTTTGTTCCCTTTGTGGAGTAAATGGAATACCGTGACTACCTGGTCGTCTTTGAAAGAGTACTGCTTTGAGGGAACTTAGGCTCCTGATTGTTGAAGCCGCTCTTCTTGGCCTTCGACTGCACATCTCCGGATAACTCCACAGACATAGTCTCTTTGCCTTTAGCTTGAGAAGATTGCGGTAGGTCGCTACACCCTTTGTTGTTCGTCCCCCACTTGCCTCTAGGGGCGAATGGTTCGAACTTTTTAGCCGACTTCTAGGCTATCTCTGCTTGTTCGACCAATTCCTTCCAAGTGTGGGCTTTGACAGCCCCATACGAACTTCCACTTGGTCTAAGAAGTTGTGTTTGCATGTCTGTAAGAGCATGGGTAATGGCATCCTGCTGGGCACATCAAGGATAAATTTCTGAACCATTCAATGTAATCACGGACAGATTCGCCCTTCCTCTGCACAGTGGAGAGGAGCTTGTCCATGGTCACTTCGGTATCGTCCTCATAGAAACGAGAGAGGAACCGAGTTTCCAGGTCGATCCAGGAGTTGATAGAACCCGGGGGAAGACTTCGGAACCAGTCAAATGCCACCCCCTTTAAGGTGCCAATGAACAGCCTAGCCATGATGGCGTCATTGCTTATAATATTACCAGTCTGAGACCGAAATAGTAGATGTGCTGATTTGGCGAGCTCTTTCCATCATAGGTATGCACGTTGGTGGTTTGAACTTCGGTGGATATGGCACCGAATCCCACTCCAGCGGATAAGGACAGACTGCCCCTACCTTCTTTAATTCATCCCTCTGAGTTATGGATGCGATTTGAGCTTGGAGGCCCTTAAGGACTTCGGCGTCTAAGGAAGAACCCTCCTTGGATTTCTCTGGCTTTGGTTGCTCATTGCTGAAGTGCTCATCCTCATCGTGATTGCTCCCATCTTCATTGTTATTACGGTTACTGATGAGTTGAGCGAGCATCTGTTGAATGTTGTCCAGAGCCTCTTGCTGGGTTTCTGGAAGTTTGCTCCTGAGCTTCCAAACATCGACGAAGGTCATCGTTAGCATTATCAGCCATATTGACTGATGCTTTGTCTGTTCGCACCGATCTAACTGTCGCTGAAGAGGCGTATCCACTATCTTCATCATCTTCTTCATCTGATGACTGGAGCAATCTCTTGGGCTCTGGCGAGGCTAGGGCCATTGAGGAAGAAGGCTGTTCATAACTGTAGGGTATTGCCACCCTAGATCTGGTGTTTCGGAAAATACCTTCTTCATGCACCAAGACTTCGCCTAAGTCTGGCTGTAATCTGGATATAGGGAGCTGTAGGGAGTGTCGTCAGCTGTTCGTCTTTTCCCTGCGCAGCTCTCATCCTCTCCCAGTCATGTTGACGGATGCGAAGGGTGGATCTCGTGAGGTGCTCCTTTTGCGGTGTTTCCTCAGGGCCTGTGCCGATAGCCGATCAAAAACTGACCGTCGTCTTGGAGGCGTGGCGGGGATTGGTCCCAGCCGGCAATGGACCGAGTGGAGTGTCACCAGCTGACATCCCACTTGTTGACAACAGGGGAAGAGGTCTGTCTATCCGTCAACGATTTCCTCAAATTAGACCCGATTGGGTCTCTGCAATCGAGCGCAAAGGCTCTTTTGGATCGCACATAGGACGATGTCCTGCTTCTTTTATCCCTGCAGATGGGATTAGCACTGAATAGTGCTTTGGTTCTAGCTTCGCCATCAGGCGTGAGCTTAGTGCTTGACGCACAAGAAAGCGGAGCACGCTGCGGTGCTTTACCCGCTATGCTGCTGCGAAGGCAATTAGCCTTAGATAGTACTTTGGCTTCAGCTTCGCGGTTATGAACCCTGCGTGTACGCTGTGATACAGTAACTTCGCTCATGAGAACGAGGCCGGCGGGAGGCATTGCTGCTCTTAAATTGGACGACGGTATGATTGCCGTCGTAGCTTTATGATTGGAGCAGACAGGCATCCTGCCTTTTTCTTCGCGAGAGAGGCGCGGTTTAGGCGTAACTACGCCTAAAGCTTCGGTTGGAGACTTCTATTTAGGCTTCCATACCCGCCTTGGCAGAGGAGACTTAGGTTCGCAAGGAACCTGATTAGCCACACGCGAGGCTGAGGGGTGTTGGCAGAATTCTACTTCTGGTTTCTGCTTTGAAACCTTGGTTGTGGAAACCTTCCTATGCTTCCGTGCTCGAAGCATTGGCCACCCCCAGAGAGGACTTCTTCAAATCTTCTTTGATCGAACTGAACCACCAAGTTCTCACAAGTAAAGGAATCAGATTGCGGACGTGCTTCCATGTTGCGCCAAATAACCGCAGTAGGTTCGCAGAGAACCTTTTCTGTCTCCGCAGAGACTTTCCTTGAAGATTTAACCAGAGGGGCTCTGGCTGCACCGGCTTTTCTGAATTCAGAGTTAGACCCGAAGGTCTGTTCATCGCATTGCGACACTTGATTCTCGGCAGTGGAGAATGAGGTCCTCAGCAGAGTCGCCATCTTGTTTTCCATTATGTTTGCAAAGGGAAAACTTACAAAAAAAAGGGTTGAGGAGCTAAATTACAAGTATTCTTAAAAAGATTACAAGTAGATCTCCTCAGAGATTCTGGAGAAGTGTGCCGATAGGAGTCTGGTCAGCGCGCGATCACTTTGTCCCTTTGACGATGCGAGCGATGAGATTCCCTTCTCGCCTGGTTCAGGGAATCAGAGAGCAGAAGGTTGGTAGAACCCTCTTGCTGCTTCTCAAAATCGCCTTCAATTAGGAGTTCCTTCTCTCCTGGTTCCGGAGATTCCTTGAGATGAAGGACGATGTTAGGGTATCAACACCCTGGATAGAGAAAGCAATTCTCTAAAAGGTCTCTGAATTCGAGAACGCACGGTGCGTTATGAAGAAGTCTTTGCTTGTGGAGTCTTCTCTCCTGGAGCCCGTCCCCTCCCTTGTGCCCCTGGCGGGCTATTTATTGGGAGAGCAAGGGTATAATCGTCCCTTGAAAATATAGAAACAGATTGAATTAATCTGTTTGAATCCGGAAAGTAGCCTTGCTGCGAGGCTAAGATCAGCTTCTGCGAAGTTAGAATTGGCAGGTCGGTTGATCTTCATGATCCTTTCCATATCGTTGGAGATTTCCCTTGATCTTCTTACTCGTTTTTAGGAGAGTCAAGAGATTGTGGCAATCAACTGCCAAATTTGATCTCTGATTTGATCTTAATTGGATTTGATCTGATTGGATCCGATCTCATCCGGAGATTTGATTGGTCAAGGTTGACCATAGCAGACCAGCAGTGGCGATGCCTGCTTTGAACTCACAGCGGAGCTAGAGACATCTTCTGGCGAAGTCCGAAAGAAACCCTTTGGCGGAACTGGAAGTCCTCTGTGGCGAAGTTGCGAGTTAGCTTCCTGGCGAGGCTTCGGATGGCTTCGAGGCGAAGTCGAATGATATTAGCTTCTCAGGCAAGGCTATCCCTCTGGGCTCATGCGATGCTAAGTGCTAGCACCTTTAGACCTGCTGAAGTCTGTTTAGAAACAATCTGGGTTCACTGTCTGCTTGCTGGATCAGTGGAGTCCAAGTTGCTTCCTTGTCCCTCGGAGATGGTGAAAACTGGTCTTCAGCTCGTCTGTCACTTGTCTTTTGTAAATGTCAACAAGTTTAGACATTGTTCGGACCAATAAGAATCTTGTCTTTTTTAAGTATCAACAGGGAGGAGTTAATGGGTAGTTATACTCATGGTCCCTCATTAAGAGGAGACAGTCAAAGGAATCATAACTCCCTATTGAGCCTATAAATAGCCCACTAGTAGGCGAGGCTCAAGATTTTGAGAAATTTAAGTCCAAGAGGCTTTTTGAAGAGCATAAGCTTCTTTAGTGGCTTCAAAGCTTAAGACAATAAGAAATCTACTCTCTCTCTTTCAAGAATTCAGAGAATCACTTCTCTAATCCTATAAGGATAAATTCAGGGTGCTAATACTCTAAGATCTTCCTCTCTCAAGAAATCTCCGGAACCAAGCGAGAATGAATTCCCAAGCAGTAGCATTCGAAAATCGATCGTTCGCATCGTCAATAGGATAAAGTGGTCACGCGCTGATCAGACTCCCATCAGCACACTTCCTCAGAAATCTCAGAGGAGATCTATTTGTAATTTTTTTAATTACTTGTTATTTTCTCTTCACAATTTTGTATGTTTTTTCGATTATCAATAATCAACAGAAAATAGATAGCGACTCCACTAATAAATGTATTCTTCACTGCTGAGAATCAAGTGTCACAATTTGATGATCAAACCCTCAGGTCTATTACTGAAACAATGGTCATTCACTTTGACGAAGAGAGATTTGAATAACTTCTCTCTGGGGTAGCACATGTGCGCAAGCACAAGGAGGTCAGAGTTTCTAGAGTCCCTCTAGCTACCTCTTGAAAGCAAGTCTCTATTGAGACAAATAAGGCTTTCTGCAAGCTTATTACAGTCACAAGCGATGCTAAACAGACTCTATGCGAGTCTAGCACAGTCTCAGCATAGACTAACATAGTCTCGCGCTAACATGTTAATACTGTGCCCGAAGCTATAAAGTTCCTCGTAAACTAAAACAGCATCTGCTAAGGCTATATGGATTGTAAAATCTATAGTCTCATGCGAGGCTAGAGATAGATCTCTTGATTCAGCTTCCTGCGAAGCTAAAATAGTCTCTAACTGCAAGACTATTTTAGCTTTTCATAGAGCTAAGCCCCACTTGTCCCGTGAGGCTAAGGCTAAAGCACTTTGTGCTAACAACGAGGCTACTGCAACCTCACTTACATCATCAGCACTATTGGGCAGTGTTAGGCTCGCCTTTAGCGGCAAAACCAAAGCACTAAGTGCTTAGATAGCTTTATTAAGTGAAGCTACTTCAACTCTTTGCAGAGTTCAGCCTTGCCTATCACGCGAGGCTAAGGCTAAAGCATCTCCATGTGCTAATCGCGTTGTTGATTCAGCGTCCCTCCTAATGACAATACTAAGTGGTAAAAAAGTTTTAACCACAGGCTAGAACTAAAGTACTAAGTGCTAAGGATCTTAGCCGCGAGGTTAAAAATGAAGCACCACTGAGTACTAACATCGAGGCTATTTCAGCCTCGCTCATAGGAAGAACTCTGCGCAGTAGAGCTAAGCTCGCTTTTAAAAGCAGAGCTAAAATAATAGCTTCATCTTGTGAAGCTATTCTTTCAGGTGAAACTATCCTAGCTTTGCCTATAGCCAAAAAAAAGTTTTGAAGGCTAAGCCTAGAGTTTCTCAACCCAAGCGGGCTAACATTCAGTTTTCCTGAGTCTCTGCGTTGGATCAGTTAGATCCAGAACACAAACTTGCGGGATTATCTGAGCAACAAGCGTAAACTCCTCTCTGAAGAGCCAGTTCACATCTCGCTAGCCCAGTGCAGACAAGCGAGGTGTCAACCTGTGATGGTTTATTACGTCCACCGTTATTTGGGGCCAATCCCCATAAATTCTTCTCCAAACCAGCAATCAGTATTCAACCGGTTATCAGTCCAAACTTCCGAGAAGCCCAAGTCTCAAAGAAGAAGACAGTGAAATGCCTCACCTCGCAGCTGCCTCTGTCAACATGATAAGCAGGGAAGGGATTTGCTATTATCTTGAAGAAAGAAACAAGGAGTTCATACTACCTCATTCATTCTCCAGGGCTCGACTATAGCCCCGACTTAGGTCAGGTTCTGGTCGAGCAAAAGGTTACCTTCCAAGGTAGTCATTCCAGGGTAGTATTACCCTATAATTATGGACAACCTTCTTCCTCAGAAGCTATATTGCCAAAACCATTGAGACACCACTTCCAATGGTCTGATGATAAAGAAGAAGCCAGCGGCTACGCTTTCTCCACCAAGATCAGCTCTGTGCAGACAGGGTTTGTATCAGCCAACATGGCTGAGAATAATACTGATGATGATTTACGTCATCATATGGAGGCACAAGAGCAGACTTCCAACGCCCAGCAAGAAGCCTTAGACAATATCCAACAAATATTGGTCTTGATAAACCAGAACAATAATAACACAACTGGTAGTAATCACGAAAATAAGAAGAAGAACAACAACGAACCTCCCAAGACACGGCATTCAAAGGAGAGCTCTTCAATTGATGTCGAAGTTATCAAAGGCATCCAAGCTCAGATCGCATCCCTGGCCTAAAGGGATGAACTGAAGAAAGTAGAGGCAGTCCGTCCTTACCCCTTGGAATGAGATTGAATCTCATATCTACCAAAGTTCAAGCCACCATGCTGCACTCGTATGATGGTAAGAGCTCGCCAAATCAGCACATTTACTACCTCCGATCGGAAACCGATAATGTAGTAGGTAATGATGCTATCATGGCTAGACTGTTCATTGGTACCCTAAAGGGGGTGGCCTTTGATTGGTTCAAAAGTCTCCCCGCGAAGTCCATCAATTCCTGGCTTGACTTAGAAACC
Source organism: Agave tequilana (assembly GCA_038442645.1). Taxonomy (NCBI): domain Eukaryota; kingdom Viridiplantae; phylum Streptophyta; class Magnoliopsida; order Asparagales; family Asparagaceae; genus Agave; species Agave tequilana. The sequence goes on along the minus strand of JAVJIF010025550.1, from coordinate 48,124 downwards.
CGATTCTATGAGGGTGATACCGAGGTGACCATAGACACACTTCTTTCGGCAGTCCAAAAAGGAGGAGAATCTGTACGGATTACATAGAAAAGTTCCACAACCTTTCTCTCATATGCCCTACAGGTATGCCTTTGCCTATATTGCTTCAGACGTGTAGGCATAACTTTCTCGACAAAGTGAAAATTCGCATGGGAGCCGTCAAAGCCCACACTTGGAAGGAGCTTGTTCCGAAATAGCTGAGACATCAGCTAAAATGTTTTGAGACTTCCAAAAGCAGGTGAGGAATCAACATCAAAAGTTATGATACGGCTGAATCTTCTGATACATCAGCATTGAAAGTATATGGAGAAACTCGATCAAAGAAGGGTAACTCCAATAGAAATTTAGAGTATCAGAGATACTACTTTTTCAAAGATGAGCATGTGGTGATACTTTGTCACTTGCTCAACAAAAGCAACAAGCTCAAGTTGCCAGGGGTAGATGCCCAGACGAAGTGGGACAAATGAACGATCTCAACTATTGTCTTTTCTATATGATGGTTCATCATCCTTCTTACAGGTGTAATGTCCTTAAGAATAAAATCCAAGCACTGATTGAAGTGGGCGTTTTGACTCTGAAGTCAGAATATAAAAGGCCCATTGCCTAACCCCTATCCTGAAAGGGAGTATGGAGGTACTCAACTCTACTTCCAAAAGCTATGGATCTTCTCCCATCAGTGGCTAAAGCAATGGGACTCAAGCCAGCCCAAAGTTAAATGCAAGTCTTGCAATATCTCTCGCAGCAGATGATACCGCACCAACAACTCCTCTCAACAGTTCTGAAGAGGAGATAATAGTCTCAGTCGCTATTTGATAGCCGACAAGCATTAGATCTGGCAAATAATACTTGCGATAGTACAACCAGACCCCCGACGAGATACAACAGCCAACAACGTTGGAAATGCACATGGGATTAGAATATGTCATTCCACTAACCAATTGGGGACAATATTTCATAGTAGAGGCAGTCTACTCGAGTGAAGCTTATTGCCTAGCAAATCCAAACGATGACACGCTCCTGATGCCAATCAATGACAAGTGCTATAAATGATCACGTTAACACTATATTTCTGATCAAAGAAGTACTATACATGATCATATTAACATTACATTTCTGATCATCAAGTTGGACTCGTCTGACTGTTTCATCTCCTCAAGGAGTCCTTTTCCACAGGAGGAATTAATTTCAACCATTCTACATTCTTCTTTCTGCAAATCAGTTCGACTTCACGACAATCTTGAATGAGCCGAATTCCTCAAGAAAGTTCGTGATGCATCCTTACAAGACCTTTCTAGTGTTTTCACATTCATGATCAGATTCGATGATCAGCTGTGACTGGTCTTGATTATTATGAACAAAAGTGAAACTCTACGAGGAATCTTGACTTACTCGATATATTCCCTGTGAAGTTTGAACACCATATCTAGACGCGAAGATTAACTGAGAACCAAAGTCTTGATGAACAAAAGGTGACGCTCCACGAGGAATGTCGATCTACTCGACAAATTTTCTATGAAGTTTAGACTTAATTCTTTAATTCCTAGTGAGATTTTAGAGGTCACCAGTGGAATACAGAAATATTCACTTCATGTGACACGATCTGAAGCCTTCGGTGAATAAGGCTAGAGGAAAACATTGGCTTTTAAGCCTAATATAAAGTCCTCAACAACTCATTATGCTGAGGAGAATAGCATGACTAGCCCAACTCAAATGGTAGTTGGAAAAGGCATATCAAACCCATTGATAGCTGAGAATTTGCTAAAAATCCTAAGGGATGTGATTTCTCTTTTCCCACCAAAGTCCCCAACCAATTCCCGTCTATGAAATGGTAGAACCACAAAAGGCTGTATTCATTTTTCCAATAAAATGAATCACAGATCAGAACTGTCATGCTTAAAGATCACGCCTCTAACAGTAAAACTTTTTCCTAACGGATCTTACTAATATCCCCAACAGATCAAACTCCCCTTGCCATTCTCTTCAATAGAATGATAGGTCCACTCAAATTGATGTTATGTTCAAACATCTCTAACATTAAATGAATCCTTATCAAGTTAATATCACACCTCTAACAAGTTGCTTATACAAATTCCCAAGCAGAGAAGTTGTTACGATCACTTCAGACAAAATCTTCTTCTAATTTTCTGGCAAGAGATTTGGTTGTCACATTAATGATTATCTCTGACAACTTTTCTGAGAATAATTCTTTCCCTACCAATCCCCACAAAGTTCTTTTGTCACGTTAATGATTGCTTCTGACATATAATCTTTATGGGATTCATTTTCTAACTCCTCAGCGAGTTTCTGGTAGACTCCCCTCGAAGTTTATTATTTCCCTTTTCAGTCCCCAGTGGACTTTCCTGGTTGTCACATTAATAATATATCTCTGATAATTTCTTTCAAATAATTTTCCAAAGAAATGCCAATTTTCCTACAGAACTCATGATCAAATCCTATTTCCTCTAGCGGAATTACTTCTTTTACCGTCATGTCCAGATTGTCACATCTGAACGTAGAAATCCTAAGCTTGGTGTTTCTCAATCGGTTATGTCCATGTTACTCTGAACCGACAGATAACTAAGTCTCATCTTTCAGTCCAGTAGGGATACTTTTTTGTCATTATGTCCAGTTTGCCACCTCTGAACAGTAGGGATTTGAGTCTAGTAACTCTCAATCGGTCATGTCCATATTACCTCTGAATCGACAGATGCCTAAACCTCTCCTTTTATGTACTCAAAGTGTCATGTCCAGTTTAACACCTCTGAACAGACGAGTCCATAACTTTGTTCTCCTTTCCCCCGTATGGGCTGGGAGTTCTTGCTGCATGTTAATACGACTATCTTTGAACAGCGAATTGCGATCAGTTCATATTACCTCTGAACCGATGGGTGCCCAAATTCAATTCACCCTTGTAGTCCCTTGTCGGCTAGTTGCTAAGTTAATGCGACTACTTCTGGCGGCAGATTCAGAGTTTAGAGTGTCTTAGTCTATCATGTCAAGTTTATCACATCTGAATAGACAGGTCCCTAAAATTAGGTTCACCTCTATTTTGTCATCATGTCCAGATCATTACCTCTGAATGATGAAATTCTGACCTCGGTGGCTTCTCAATCTATCATGTTCAGTTGATCACCTTTGAATAGACGGTCCTTAAAACCGGGTTCACCTCCATTTTATCATCATGTCCAGATCATCGCCTCTGAATGACAAAATTCTGAGTTCGGTGGCTTCTCAATCGGTCATGTCCACTTCATCATCTTTGAACCGACAGCTAGCCAAGTCTCCCCTTTTTATTTACTGTTATGTCCAGTTCATCACCTCTGAACAGTAAACACTTTGAGTTTGGTAATTTCTAATTGATTATGTCCAATTCGTCACCTCTGAACCGACGGATATACAATCTCACCCTTCTTTTTCATTATGTTCAGTTCATCACCTCTGAATGACAAGACTTCTGTCTGATGATTCCTAATTAGTTATATCCAGTTCGTCACCTCTGAACTGACGGATACCCAGATCTAACTTTCCAATCTGGTAGGGACTTTTCTCACTGTTATGTCTAGTTTATCGCATCTGAACAACAAATTCTTTTTCTAGAGATTCCTTACCTGTTATGTCCACATTACCATTGAACAGACGGATTCCTAGATCTGCTCACTTTTGTCCTAGTGAACTCTCATACTCAGATTGATTTTATCATGTTCCTATTCTCTGAATAATTTTCAGTCACAGTTTCAAATTTTTTTTGGGGAATTTTACTTGGTGAATGCTCACCTTTTTGAACACCCGAGGCAATTCAAAGTATTTTCAAAATTCAAACCATCTTATTGTGGATTTATGAAAATTTTGAAGGGAGTTTTGTTGACACTCCAAAAAGAGAAACTCGTAGATAACTCTTCAACAGGTCTGAACGATGTCTAACTTGTCGGCATTTATAAAAAACAAGTCGCATACAAGTTGAAAATAAGTTTCTGCCCATCCCAGAGGAACAAAGCAGTGACTTTGTAACCCCTGCTTCCCGTGTACGTATCACAGTATCAGTACGCGATATGACGTACAAACTTGATTTGACCTCTATCGTATTTCTATTGACCTGATTTCAGTTTCTAAAATATTTTCTCCGTAGTCGGTGTCGACCGATACCGATAATCGACTTTATGATTTTTATTTCACAAACGGAGTTATATTTTGAAAATCCGCTTTCACCAAGTGTCTTATAATCATATTTTCTACGTTCGGGTATTTTCAGAGATTTTTCTGAATTTATCGAAAATCCGGCCAAACCGGTGTCGCCCGGTACCGACGACATCTTCCAGGATTTTTAATTTGCAAACCAGATAGAATTTCTTCAAACTGTCTTCATATTACATCTCAGGATAATATACTCTATTTTCTGTAATTTTTGGGCACCGTTCGAACCAGTCAAATTTTGGGCCGAATTAAATAATATTATTTTCATATTTTAAATAATTTTCTTTTCTTTTCTTTTCCCTTTCTTCTTCTCCAAGCCACTCCCACCGCCTTACCCATTCTCCATCGACTCTTCTCTCTCTCTCCTATAAAAATCTTCCCCCTTCTCATTCTCTTTTTCAATTTCTCCTCTCTCTCTAAATCTCTCTCTCTCTCTCTCCCCTCTCTCTCTCCTCTCACTCTCTCTCTATTGGCCGCCAGAGAGGCCAGACCCATCGTCGGTGGCCCTGGCCGCCGCCGGCAGGCCAGTGGCCGGCGCGCCACCGCTCCTCGCCTGGCCGCGCCCCAGCCCGCCGGCGGTGGCGGCACCGCCGCCACCCCTCCTCCTTCTTTCTCTTTTCTTTTCTTTCTCCTTTTCTTCTTCTTCTCCTTTCTTCTCTTTTCTCCTGCGACTCTTCAAACCCTCACCCTCTCTCTTTCCCTCCTTCCCTTTCTCTACCGAGCCCAAACGGTCACCGGCGGCCGGGGCCGCTGCCGGCAGACCCGCCGGCGCCGCCGGCCAGCCAAGCTGGCCGGCCGACCAGCACAAGTACACAGCAGCAGCAAGCTGCTGCTGCTGTGGCTCCCCTTTATTGGGTTTGGGTAGAACCCAAACCCAATAACTCTATTGTGTTTATGGTTAAACCTAATAAACCCCAATCCAACCCGTTAACCCGTTAGCCCGTTACCCATTTAACTTAAGTTAAACGGGTTTGGGTATTGGATCTGGATCCGACCCGTTAAGAGCCCAACCCAGTCCGAAACCCAATAAAGGTATATTTGCAGAAAACCCCCTGTACATTTCAGTATTTGCATTTCATATTTTATTTACATAATTAACCCATTTGTATTATTTTTAGTATTCGGGCGATATCAGGAGCATCCGGACTCCGATTTGGACGATTCTGGATCCGTTGCGATCATGGGAAAGAGAGCTACCTTTCCAGGGCTAGTCGTGAGTGTTTTTCTTTTATACATTATATTTGATCATGTTTAGTAATCTTGATTGGTTGCCTTATCACACTCGTCGTGTTGACCGGTTAATCCTTGTAACAACTATAAATACTGGTTAATAAATGGTACTTAGTGAAAGACTAGTATAACGATTCGTTAAACATAATTAATATCACAAGATGGTGACCGACATTACAATTAGGGATAGCTAATACTCGATTAGATATGATCACCGGTACCCGTCTCACACTAGGCACCATGACTATATGTACCCGTAATGATTACCCGAGCATGCTAAGCATTGGATACCATATATTCAATACAACCAGATATTGTTATCACGCCTTACACGATATATTGTCATTTACTGATATACGGATACACCAATACTGCTATTGCATGTTAGGGAGTTACTGTTACACGGATGATAACTACACATCTATGTTCCACTAGTACACGGATAAGCACCGCTGTTCCATTAGTGTTATCATCATTACACGGATATTGTAGTTCACCGTACATGATATTGGACACGGACCACTGTTATTACATGTACATGTTGCACAGATACTATGACACGTCACACTCTCTTATTTGGTATTCATGTCCCACCGATATATAGATGCACCACTTCACGGATACTCGTTACACAGACATCACTGCTACATATGCTCACCGCACAAGTGTACATGCATTTGTCATTTCTATCTTCTTGTCATATGGATCACCGTGCATATTACATGTATTATTATTCCATGTTCCCGTATTCCTATTATATGCTTGTTTCCTGTTACTGATATGGATCTTCCCGTTACTGGACATGAGAGCTGTTGATATGCGATATGTGGAATCCCACATCTATTGTTCTCATTTCCCGTTATATTGTTTCCCGTTATATTGTTCCTGTTTCCCGTTATATTGTTCTATACTATCAACAGAGCTCAGGTCCAGTTATCATGTTACCCGTATCATGTATTTGTTCTGTGACATTGTATACTTGACATATCAGATAATAATGATAACTTGGGTATGGGGGAGACTTGACGGTTGATTAGATCATATCGGATGGATGTCTGGATCCATTGTTCATTCCACTGCAGGGGATAGGGTAGTGCTGGCTACCATCTGTTACTCATGAGCATCCCGTTATTATTTTAGCTCATTGAGATTCCCGTTACATGTTACAGCTCTAGCGGGCTGGCCCTGGTCTCAGTAGCCAGGGATCTGATAAGGCCGTTGTCCCGGGTATGTACGGGATACACCCACCCGATAAGAACTCCTCGACCATGGGTTTCTAATTAACATAATAAAACAGTACACACAATAGTGACGTCGGGAACACTTGTTATTTGATCACTCTCTCGTTTGGATAATGGTACCCATAGGCCATGTCCGGATGGGTTCGACTGGAGTGCGGACTCCAGTATGAACTGCCAGTGGTATGGGACACTGGAAGAGAGTGATTGTAATACCAGGTGGTGCTGATTGCTACTATTGTATAAATCACATGACATGCCTGGTACATATATGCTATCTTGTTATTATTCATGCTACTTTATCCAGTATCCTGTTACCTGTATACTTGTTACTTTACCTGGCATATGTTATATTTTCTGTGATGGCATACGACGCATGTTCTGCATTGCATATATTATGCTTTCTGTATAGCAGACATCATTACTGTATATACACCACACCGTATAGTGATTACATTGCATAGCCCATCTGCCTGTACACGTCTATCACTGTACGCACACGGAAAAGGTACGAGCTCGAAGTAAGATTTCCTTGAATCAATTGAAAAATTACAACAGACTTGTATTCTGGTTACAAGGGAGGGAGGATGTTGAGTCTTGAATCCTCCCTTTGTTTAAGGCTGGGTTCTTCATGTGGCGATGGAGAGTGAATCTTGTTCTCTGTTGATCGGGTGACCGTCTAGACCTTCGGGGACCTTCTCTTCGGGTGGTAGAAAGAGTAGCACAGCTATGTCTACCAAAACTCTCAAAGAGAAGGTAGGCGAAGAGCAACTTGAACACAGCAAGTTCTTTGAAGGGTTTCTTTCTTTCTCTCAGAGCTCAAAATCACCCCCCTTTTTACTCTTCAATAGCGACGGGGCTATTTATAGGGGTTCTTAGGGGCGTACGTGCCTCCTAAAAATACTCCATAATGGGGGCTAACCTTCCCCGTTATGTGGGCCGTGATTGGCCCTAAAACCGGGACGGTTACAACTGAGGCGCGGGCATCAACCCACGTGCCTTGATGTTGAGACGCGGGTGTCGAGCCCTCGTGCCTTGACGTTGAGACGCGGGTGTCGAGCCCTCACGCCTTGATGTTGAGACGCGGGTGTCGAGCCCACGCGCCTTGATGTTGAGACGCGGGTGTCGAGCCCACGCGCCTTGATGTTGAGACGCGGGTGTCGAGCCCACTCGCCTTGATGTTGAGACGCGGGTTTGGACCCTCACGCCTTGATGTTGAGACGCGGGTTTGGACCCATGCGCCTTGATGCCGAGACGCGGATGGCCATCATTAGTCCTGCGTCTAGAACCTGAAACCCTGCCTTTTTTAATGGCTTGTCTTTTAATGATTTTTAGACAGCCTACAGAACCCCCTCCAAAGTTTTCGATATTCCGTGATTAACTGGGACGGATTTCGAAATACTTTGGACTCTAGCTGAGCTTACCCTTATGACTGGACTGTTAATGCTCCGGTTTTGATCTTATCTCTAGTATGGTCTTCGTGAGTGTACTGTAGAACTCTTTGAAGCCATCAGAGTTGATCGAGTTGAGTGTTTAGATACGCAGTCTAAACCTCCCCGATTGCTTTAAGTCTGTCGTGGGTGCACTTTAAGCCAGGAGTGGACAGTCGTCTACTTGTGCCAGTGTACTGTTGAACTGATTTGCAGAAGCAAAGATTGAACGCCAGCTTTAAAGTTGCAACTTTCGTAGAGCTGCCGCGACTGTTATCCAGACGCGATTATTGGGCTGATTGGAAGGGTGAGAACTTTTGGGGAGACGCGTCCTTTTGGAGTAAAGACGTGACTTGTTGGACACCATAATAGCTTAGCTGAAGGGGTGCGTCCATTGAAGAGGCGCGGCTGTTGAGTGCAAATCCGTGCCATGTCATGAGTGCACTGCCATATATCCTGTGGAGCCGACGGGGCGTCTTCTTTTTGGCATGCGAACTTTGCGCTGCATTAAATGCGCTGTCCACGCGTCGAAAGATGATTCGATGTCGAATCAATCGAGCCCATCGCCGTGATCTTTGCGAATCACCGTGCCTATAAATGGCAACAGTCGTCGAGAGAGTCATCATTAATCTCTCTTTCGTCTTCGCTTGCATCTGCTAGGGTTTTGAGAAAAAGGATTTCCTTTGTTCTCTTTTCTTCCGTCTAGCATTAGATTCTTGATTCGCAATGGCACCCAAGGCCAAGAAACTGCTTCATCGTCGAAGGCGGTCGTCACTGAGGCCCAGAGGGGCGGTTCCTCCGCGCAGGAAGCCCCAATCTCAGGTATAATGCCTTTAGGCTTAAACTTCGCCATTAGAGGGGTTTATAGAGTTCTTATAACCCTAAAAATCTCTTCTTTGAAAGAGAACCGCCAACGTGGATTTGAAACCGTGCTTGGCTTCCAGACGTGGTCTTTGAGTTGATAAACAAGGCGCGGGTTTGATGATGAAAAACACCTAGAGGGGGGGGGTGAATAGGTGTAAGTGCTAATCTAAGAAACTAAATACAAACTAAGTGCGCTAAATGCGGAAGCTAATGCAAATTATGCACAAACTAATACAATACAACAAGTGTAGCCGAATTCTCCTTGCGAGGCTCTGGACTAACTCCCTTGATTCCCCTTGAAATGGGTTGAGGTGCTATGTGAAGCTCTTGTTGGATGAGTATAAGTTAGGCACACACACACAAGCAATCCAAGCAATATAAAATACACACAATCAAGCCAAGCATATAAGAATGAATAGCAATATGAATAAATGCAAGGCAATATGAAATATGCACAACACAAGCAAATATGATATGATATGAATATGATGCTTTGCACAAATATAAGAGAGAGAGAGTTAGAGAGACAATGGATCAATACGCAAACACCAAGATTTGTTTCGAGGTTCGAGCACCTTGCTCTACATCCCCGCCTACACCACCGTGTAGGATTTCCACTATCTCAACTCCCACCGAGGGAACCTCTACCAAAGAGGATTTCTTACAACTCTAGGAGTACCAAACTCCTCTCTCAAACAACAACCTCCTCACAACCGAGGGGTTAGGCCCGTAGCCAATACAACAACCAATCCACACACCTCTACCGAAGAGGCTCACAACCAAACACTATCACCTCTACCTAAGAGGGATCCACAACACAACCACCCGATCACCTCTACCGAAGAGGGATTCACAAGTATAAGGGTGTTTACAACAATGAGGTTTACAACAAACAACCTCAAACACTTCTCTTTCTATTTCTCTTATCTTTTTCCACAAAACAAGATCCTAATAGTTTAGGATAGAAGATAGCTCAAGTGTGGAAACAAGTGTTTTTGGAAACAAGCAACAAAGAAAAATCTTTGGGAAAATACTTGCAATATGATAGAATTGAAGATCTAAGCAAAAATCCCAAAAACCTATTTTTCTTTGATTTTCCAAAACCCAAAACAAATAAAGATGAGAAGTTTTTGCACTTAAACTCTTTTGAAAACTCTTTTAAACACCTCAGAAAACTGAAAATTTTTCTCTTAAAAAAACTTGGCCAAAATCCCCAAAGAGATGTGGTTTATATAGCCCCTATACAAAACTAGCCGTTAGGCTGATGTGGCAGCCTGACAGGCCACCGGTCGACCGGGCCGGTCGACCGCCAACGGTCAAAAATGTGACCGTTGGGCAATAGCGGTCGACCGGCCCGGTCGACCGAAACATCCTGAGAGCAGAACTCTCATCTCGGTCGACCGCCCGGTCGACCGTCCCAGAGACTCCAAACGTGCACAGACTTGTGCACGTCGGTCGACCGTCCCGGTCGACCGGCCTATGGTGCGGTCGACCGGTCCGGTCGACCGACTTGGCCTGTCAGCCAGTCCTCAGTTCTGCACAGATACGGGATTTGAAAATAGGTCTTTTCACTCAATAAAAATCCCATAAATTCACAGTAATTCTAAAAAATAGTTTTAATCACAATAAAAACTGTTTTTCTAAAAATATGTTTTTCTAAAACTTGTTTTATCATTTTACTTTGATAACCAAACTTGTGATAAAAATTTCAAGACATATATCAATCATATCAATTCATTTTTGTGTCTTGCAAATTTTATCAAAAACAAAACCTTGTATTTTGTCAAACTTGATTTTTCCAAAACATGAATAGGGATATCAAAATAAGTTTGTTTACCAAGTTAAAGCATGTATGTATAAATAGAAAACATCTACTATACATATAACATATGTAAACTTGTTTTGATCAACTATTCATAAAAACCAAATATCAAATCATAAAACGTGTGTGTTTTGTGTTCACTTGAGCATATCAACTAAACTAAGCTTAACAAATATGGATCTAAAACTCTATCTAAACTAGGATACCTAAGTCTTCTTGACGATCTTCATCTTCAAGTAGACTTGCTCCAAAACTCCGTGATTCTCCAAGTGCAAAGGTATGATCTTTAAGCTTTGGCACCGAATCACCATGATAAGCTTCTAATCATCTTGTTGAAGCTAATCACCACTAATATCCTGTTAATGATCTGAAACTTAGAAACACAAGAATATTAGTAAACATAACTACATGAGTGTTGATCATCATCAAAACTAGAGTGGAAGGCCATTGGGCCAACAGATGACCCCACCGCTTTTATCCACTTGGGGATGCGCTTGTTTATTGGATATAGAGCGCCAGTAAGCCCTGCACTTCGGATTCTTCACTTAGAATATTTCTAATTGTGAAGGATTCGGACGCGGACTTGATCCTTGCGTTCTGTGACATCAGGTGCTGGTCTTTTATGAATCTCGCACCTGAGTCCAAGCACTTAGAAATTTTTCATAAGTCTTGGATTTCAAAACGCAGGCTCCCTGTTGGCCTCACGGTCGCGGATTTTCAGGTCTGGACGCGGATTTTGACAATTTTTGCGTCCAGTATCTCTTCTGCGTCTGGACTATAGACACTTAACCTTTTTTTTTTTCTGATCAGATTTCTGATTAAGTGTCATCTTCTTCTACAGTGCAACACTCTTCTGCCCCACTCTCCAAGAGGCGCCACTTCGGGCACGTGGGTGGTGCTGACCGTGATTTGACCTTTGTGCTGCAAAGGACTGTACCTGTGACTGCTGATGGGTCGCAGGAGCGCAGGAGGAGGCTCTCTAATGTTGACATGGCAACCTTTCGGGAGCTTATAACTGACGCAGCATTCACAACGGATGCTCGTGTTCCGCTGGAGAAGCCTGCCTTCTTCTTTGGAGACCGTATTAGCGAGGGTGGCTATTCCTTGTATGACGGAGATTATAAATGGCTCCGTCAGATAGGGAATAGAAGATTCTTTCTCCCAGACATGGAGAGGATGTACCCGCTATCTTATCTTCACACATGTCCGTCCCTCGGAAAATGAAATGGGAACTCTCCCGATATGTCCCTGAGTTTACTCTTGGCAACCTAGGCTCCAAAAAGGTATATCGCCATGATAGTCATGATAGGGAGGTTCTCGGCCTGTTTCCAGGGCTGCTCAGGACTGATCACCCAGTTGGAGAGACACCAAAACTTGGTACCACTTTCCTCAACGCGTTCATGAAAGTGGGGGGTGATTTTCCAGTCGAGTTCCGTTCGCCCGGGTGGATCCATTCCACCGAGAAGTATTGGTGGGGCAGGATGGTGAGCTTCGTCCTTGCCGACCTTAGAGGTTTGTTGGAGCAAGCAGAATTGTACCAAGCAGTCAGGGCCGTACAGTATGGTATCCCACCGAGCTCTCAAAACTTCTTTGGGATCCTGGAGCGTTACAATCCTCTGACGGGGACATTCTTCACTCCGGTCGGGGAGATGGGTCTCGCCCTACACGAGTTGTACGAGGTCTCGGGGCTGGCAATGGGGATTCTCCCTATGAAGAATACGTCCCAACCACTGAGGAGCTTCACCTTATGAAGAAAGGGTCTCCTCGAGTGTACGAGACTTACTGGGAGGTGTTATGTCACTTCCACATCTGTGGCCAGATAACCTCTTGGAGGGTGGGGGAGTCAAGCAGCTGTCTTGGGCAAGCTACTTGTTCAACGGCATCAACCAGAAAGACCGTCCGATGACCCGAGTGGTTCCCAGCTCCGACGAGGAGATTGTCGACAGGATCAGGGTTTCTGTAGACTCCTACAGCACGGAGTTGAACGAGGATGTTTTCGAACCTGACACGGTTTTCGAAAGCTTCCATCATCGAGCCCGGATTCCTATCTCCGACCACGCATTGTTGGCGGGCTTCTTAATGCTGTGGTTGAAGCGCTGTATGGTGCCAACGCTGCCACATGAAGTCATTGTTGCCGACGTAGTGTACCCGGCGGTGCTCCTGGCTTATGGTAGGCCCATAGCCCTTCTCCCGGCCATGGCGGCGAGTATTCAAAGCGGGTTGCGGACGTTAACCCAAAATCTGTGCGAGGCAGGGAAGGCCGTCGACTCCCATGGCAAGGTGATTGTTGACTCGGAGGGGAGGCCAACGATAAAGCGCCCCACCCTCGGGTTGAGCTTCCCTACACGTACCTAATGGCTTGGTACGTTATGCACTGTCCCTCTCTGATGACGCCAGTGTCTTAGTGTGAGGGGTCTACTCCTTTCGTGCAGCAGTTGGAGGGTTCAAACTGGTGTAATACTTACGTGTATTACGTTCGAAAGTGTGTCATGTCGGCTTCGAGCTACCAGCTTAATCGCTGCTTCCCCGCGATTCCTGGTGCATCTTTCGGGGAACAATTTACTGACTCCGCAGGCCAAGATGACTTCACGAGGCTGTCAACGGGGATTTTCTGGTGGTTGGTCAACATTCGGCCCGGGTATATGCTTTTCCGGCAAGGGAATTCATGCACGATCGAGCCGTATATGCCGAATCGCTTTGCCCGCCAGTTCGGCTATGATCAACTATATGTCGGCAACCCCAATGCTCGACTCGCCTTCAGTGGGAATTTGTTCAAAGGTGCTCGGGCTTGGTATTATAGCGTGGCCGGAGGGACGGAAGCAACTTTTCAGCTGCCTATCAAAGGGCCGAAGGGCCGTACCAGCTTCAGCTTCTGTACTTGGTACTTCCAGGCCAACCAAACACCAGATTTTGCGCCGGAGTATTCATGCATTGAGAGTATCAATGCAGGTTACGAAGCAAGGTCGGGGTCCACTAAACGCTCGCGAGGCGTCGAGCAGTATCTGAAGGCTCTGAAGGAGGTCAGAAGGGGGTCGAGGGAGGAGCCGCGAGCAGCAAAGGCTCGACAGGCGGTGGGTAAGCGTCTTCAAGGTTCTACCTCCACTGCTGAGCCTGCCCCAAAGAAGGTCCAGAGAGACTTGACGGCTGCAGTTTCTCCATCCGAGGACATCCCTTCTGGTGTTGAGGAACCGAGGGAAGAAGAGGCGGATGAGGATGATGCCCCCTTAGTCCATGCCCGCAGGTTGCGCAGCAGGGGCCCCAGGATTGTGGAGGAAGCGGAGCCTGCTGACAAACCCATCGCCGCTGACGAGGCCGAACAGTTCGAAGTCGACATAATGAGCGGAGGCGATGTTGAGAGGCCAGGGGTCTCAGCTCAGCCCGGGGCTTCCTCAGCTCACGAGAGGAGAGATGAGGCATAGCAGCCGGAGGTTAACATAATGGGTGATGTTGAGATTCCAGGAGTTTCAACTCAGCCTGGGTCTTCCTCAGCTCACGAGAGGAGAGATGAGGCACAGCAGCCTAGGTCTCCCAGTGTATTCATCTCCAGTGCTCGGACAGTTGACCCCAGCCCTACCACTGGGGTGTTTGGAGGCAGGGCTCCGGTTACCGAGGTCCCTCGCGTTGAACTGTCGTCTTCATCATCCGAAGAGGAAATCGATTTTGAGGATGAGGTCGACTTTGGCGATGAACCTGCTCCTCCTGATCCGAGTAAATTTTCACACATCTCGGAGGATGAAATATATGGACGTGAGCCGTTGACGACATCATCACTAGCAGCAGTTATTCCTGCTGAAGCCGCTGAAGGTACACTACTCGCCAAACTCATCCTTCTAACTAGGAGAAGGATTTTTGACGTTTTTCTTTTTTATTTGGCCTCGTGTTGCGGGATAGTCATGGTTAGCGAGGCCGCCGCTTCCTCCCAGATCGAGGAGATGATACAAGAACTGGCTCAGCAGGAGAGAGCTGAGTCTCCTCGTACTGGGGTGCCTCAAGAGAGGCAACCGTCGAAGTCGGGAGACCTCCACCCTATAGGATTCTCCCAAGGACTCGCCACCTTTGGACCCCCAGCCAAGTAAGGAAATATTGATATAAATGTTTTCCTTTTTGCTGTCATGGCTAATATTCTCGTAATTTGCAGAGGGCATTGAGGAAGTTCAGGCAAGTGGAGAGAGCATTGAGAAAGCTCAGGTAGGAGGAGATTTGGCGGTCAGTGCCTGCCCGGGAGACCACACAGCTCAAGCCTCGGCTGAGGATTCTGAGGAGGTCGAGCTTACTGTCATTTCACCGGTTGTGGAGGTTTCTACGGACGTAGTACCCCCAGAAGCGCCGGCGGCTACTCTTGCTCTAGCCGCACCCGTGGTCAGCCCGACTCCTGTCCCGGAAGAATCGGCTTACATCCCTCACCCTGTGATAGAAAGGGGATCGGGGAGCGCTTTAGGTGGTGATACCATGGGGATTCTGACACGCCAGATGGTGCAGCAGTTCTTTGCCTCGATGCGATCATGCATTGATTTCATCCTGTCTGGGATAGCTTCTTTGAATTTGCCCGGATGTTTCTCGGAAACCTGGTCGAGAACATCAGTTTAGCCGGAGGCCCTTCACCAGCCAAGGCGTGTCTGCTGCTGGTGGAGCAGTTGGGACATAACTTGAGAGAGTTTCGATCCCTGGAGAATGCTGGCTCATTTCACGAGGCCCAGGAAACTCTGAATAGGCTCCTTGCTGCTCAAGACCAAGAGCGAAGAGAGGTGGAAGAGAAGATAACCGAAAGGACCCGTCTTCTCGAAGGTTTCCAGGCTGATCATCAAAAGCTAGCGGTCGAGTCGAAGGAATCCGAGATGATCATGCAGGCTGCGAAGCAGGCTATCCTTGACTCTCGGGCTGCTATAGCCAGAGCTGAGGCCTTGATTGTTCTTAATGAACAGAAGCTTGCTACTTCTGAAAAGAGGCTAGCGGAGTTAGAGGCTGTCCAGGTGCAAGTCGAAGCAAATCTCTCTGTTTATTCCTCCGAGCTGGAATCCCTCCGAGTACAAGCAAAGAGATTTTTATCCGAGGAGGATCTGCGGGCCTAAGCTCTTATGGAGGCTGAGAAGGCGCGCCAACATGAGATACATCGCCTTAGAGAACAAATCCGTTCTTTGGCGAATCAGGACTTTTAGCCTTCTTTTTTTTTTGTGAAGGAAAGGGCACTCTATTTACCAAGAGTGTTTGTATCTACTTTTATCATTTTTTTTTGAATAATAAAAGTTGTTAAAATTTTTGTTCCACTTCATTGCCTCGCTTGTAGATGAATCCAACCTCTCAATCATAATTTTTTGATTGTGCTCCCTTACTGACTGCGAATACTGAACTTAGGTAAAACTAAGTTCGTTTTGATGAAACGCAGTCGATTTATAAAAAGAGACGCGGCTCTAAGGCACGCGATTCTGACCTGCCAGTGAAGACGCAGTTCAAGCGGACGTGAAGGACGCCGCTTTGAGTGTGATTAACTGGCCGCAATCCTTAACTTTGTCCAGATGCAGAGTTCAGGATACCTTAAGAATGTGGTCTTACGCCCCTTAAAATTGACGCAGTCAGGGACGTGACGCTGAGACTCGGTGCAAGACCCATTATCATTCATGTAGACGCAGCTCCAAGGCACTTGTGAAGGTGATAGGCCTTCTCTGCTGAAGATGTAAGCTTCGGGACGCAGCTTTATGTTCTTTCCCACTGAGACCCCCAGAATGAGTCCCTTTTGTTGATGGACGCAACCTTGAGTTATCCGAGAGACGCGGAGCAACTTTGAGTCATCCAAGAGACGCGAAGGGTCTTCTAACTTGGATGACGGAGAACGCTACTTTTTAAAAAAGAGGCGCGAGCCTCTGGACGCAGCTCTCACATCTGCGTTTGGTGCAACTTCCCAGGCGTTAAGTGCAGCCTGACATAAAGATCCTGTGAGATTTTCAAACGTCAAGTCTTCGTTGACGATTGGGAACCCGCATCGTCCGTTGTTTCCCGAAGCGGTTGTCAACGCGTCGGTTCTTCATTGGGCCTAGGTGTTAATGCCTTTTAATGCCAGACCGGTGCTGGCGGTTGGAGACCAGCGTCTTCGATGTTTCCCGAAGCGACGCTCCACGCGTCAGCCTCCCATTGGGCTTTGACAGTCGTGCGGTCATTAAGGCCGACGGTTCCATTGATGAACCATTAATTACGGTTATTATGGGCTGCCTATAAATAGGGGGCTCCTCCTCACCCTTTAACAGTCCATACTGTGCTCTTTTTGAGAGCGAGTGCTCTGAGAGATTTTGTCTTCTTCCTTTCTGAGAGACTCTATCTTCTCCCTTCAAGGACCCTATCAGGGGTTTGCCTCCATGGACGAAGATGACCCAGAGCTTCCATGCTTCTATTTGGTCTCTTCAGTAGATTACCACTGTCAAGTGATTTCAATGATCGGAAGCGTCTCCCTGAGCACCTTTTACGTCTGCGCCTCAATGCAGAGTTCAACTCTTAACAGAGGCCTCTGCGGGTATGTCATGCCCACTTACCATGACATTTTAGATCCAACCAAGTTTGAATTGTAGTATATCTCTTAGAGAGATATCATCTAGACTTTCTTGCGAAGTCATGGTTGGTGCATTCCTCTTCTGGAATTTGAACCATCGACTTAAACCTTTTTTTTGAACGCAAGTATTGAAGTCGTTGGTACTTGGCCGCGGGCTTTGCACACAGAGCTCGCGTCTTGAGGCCACTGACTTGGAAGAACTTCAATTCGGGTCGAAGGTTTCAGGCCTGAACTTTGCAACTCCTGTTCCTCCAACAGAGAGATGGCAATTTTTGGCGTCTGATTCTCTGCGCGCCTTGTATCTTAGACGCGGATGTGAAATTAGGTCGCGTTTGAATTCTGTGTGTATCACAGTCTTGCTCGCGTCTGTTTCTGTTGTTGTAGGATCTGGCCTAGCGTGCGGGTCATTCCCGCGTCTGCAGTCTTCAGCAATAACCGCGTTTGTGACTTAGTTTTCTTCTGTCGAAGTATACTAAGCTTTGAATTGTCTAATTCCCTTGTTTGCTTCTTGCAGGTAGGCTTGATCATCCTTTTTCACGTTCGCTGGGCCCTTGGGAGAATATATCGGCCAGCGAACTTGTTCGATGTTCGTCCACAAGGGAAGAAGTCATGGTCCTCGTCGTCTACAAGGGAAGAAGTCATGGCCCTTGTCTTCGAGGACGGGGGCCTAACCCTCGCCAAGATCACTTTGAATTCAATGCACCAGTCATGCTTGCTGGCATGGCATGGTCAGAGTGAGTATGGCGGCGGGGGTTGCGGTGGATATAGTGGTGGTTAGCATCCCCTGTGAGGTCTTAAAACCTCCTCTCTCACCCCAGAAGTGACATCGAGGAAACTCTATGCTCACTGGATGAGCTTCTGGTGGAAGAGATGTTCATCAGAAAGGATCATAACCCGCCACTTCAGATGGTCAGGTGGAATTGGAGGATTCTGCTGCCACCGGACCTCAAGAACACCATTGCTCTTAGTCAAGGATGGGCTCTTTCGATGTTTACATCATGCATTGAAGTGCAATCAGTTCCCGATTGTCGCCACAGTATCCGATCCTGCTTTGGCGCCCTTCCAAGCATCCTGTACTCGGAATAACATGCAGCTGAGGAGCGAGTGCAACCTCTGAGAGAGAGAGAGAGACTTCTTTGTACTTCTTAACTGTAACACTCAATCTTATTATATAAGAGAGCGTTTTTGTATCACTTTCATGTGCCTGGATATAAATAAAAGTGACACTTTTCTTTTTCTCCTTCTATTGTCTTGAACTTTTTTTTTTAGTCAGACGCATAGAAGCAAAGGATTTTGACTTGTCAAAACTATGATGATAATTTCAAACAGTCAAACTTTTTAGAGAGAAATCCTATTTTTGGAACTCCCCGATGCTGTCAGAGGTGTAATATTAACTTGACAAGAGATAAAATAATTTTGTGGACCTGTCAATCTATAAAGGAGAATGACAAGTGAAACTCGTACCCCCAGGGAAATGGGCCTCCATCAAGGTTTAGGATTCACTTGATTAAGCTTAGCTGGGGATTTGAAGGAAAACACTGTCAATGGTGTAGTATTAACCTAACAATGTGTTTAGGTAGACTTGTTATTCTGTTGAAGAGAAAAGCAAGTGAATCTAGATCCGCGGGAATCTATGAAGGTTTTTAACCGTTAGAGGTGTGATATTAACTTAACGGATTGAATGTAGTCCTGTCAGAAATATGATGTTAACCTGACAAGGATGTGAGTCAGAGGTGTGATATTAACCTGACTTAGAAATACTTCAGTTTCATTTGGGAAAACAGAAGTGTCACTAACATAGGTGTGATGTTTAACTTGACAGTGAGGGTAATGCTAGAGGTGTAATGTTGACTTGGCATTGGTCATCTCGACTCCGATACAGAAGTTCGAGGGAAATTCATTGTCATAGGTGTATTGTTGAACTTAACAATGAATTGGATGCTAGAGGTGTGATGTTTGAACTTAGCATCATCCATTTCAGCTTCGATATGGAAGTCTGAAGAAAGGTGACTGTCAGAGGTGTGGTATTAAACTTGGCAGAAACTCGATGTACTGTTTAGAAGTGTAATGTTAACTTAACAGTAATTTGTCAGAGGTGTAGTATTAACTTGACAGAAAATTGATTTGCGATATGAGCAATTTGAGGACCTGTCATCCTGTTGATGAGAATGGACAAGTGGAGTTTGAAGTGCCAGAGGTATAATGTTAACTTGGCGACGACTGTATTTTGTAGACCTACCATTCTATGGATGAGAATTGGTAAGGGATTTTGGAGGGGAGAGTGGAGTCGAGTCCACTTAGGATTTTTAGCAAACCCTCAGCTATCAACGGATTTGAGGTGCCTTTACCAACTACCGTTTGAGTTGGGCTAGCCATGCTATTCCCCTCAGCATGATGAGTTGTTGAAGATTTATGTTGGGCTTAAAAGCCAACATTTTCCTCTATCCTTAGCCGTCGGAGGTGTCGGATCAAAGGGGAACATGTCCCTTAGGATTTTTAGCAAATCCTCAGCTGTCAACGGGTTTGATACGTCTTTATCAACTACCGTTTGAGTTGGGCTAGCCATGCTATTCCCCTCAGCATGATGAGTTGTTGAAGACTTATGTTGGGCTTAAAAGCCAACATTTTCCTCTATCCTTAGCCGTCGGAGCGTCGAATGTTAATGAAGAAGCTCTTCTTGTTTTGATCAGAGGTGTACTTTTAACTTGATCGGTGAAAGAACACTATCTAAGGATAGTATTTCTTCAGGAATCTACCATTGATCGGCATCATGAGTGCATCGCCATTTGTAATACCCCGTTCCCGGAATACGTACTTAGTTTCGTATTCAGATTTTCGATCGTATTTTTTCAATTTGTTTCCTGTATTTATTCTGTATTATGAATTCCTTATATGATTGTTTTGCCTTGGATTTGGATCGGTGAACTCGGAGTCAGCCTTAGTCTGAGCCGGGACTCGATCTCAGAGTTTTACTTGTTTTAGACATTCTGGTTATCCGATTCAACCGATTTCAGTTTTAAACATCGTTTTCCAATATTTTGGATTTTCTATGATTTTCTGGAATTTTCTGTGATTAAGTTGAAAATCTTCAAAACCGGTGTCGGCCAGTGCCGCTGACCGATTCCCGGATTTTTAGTTCTCAAACTGTTTAGAATTTCATGATGGTCCTTTAGACTTTATCTTTTAGAATTACATTTCCTACTTAAATACTTTTTCTGAGAATTTTATGATTTTATGAAAATTCCATCGGAGCCGGTAGGTAACTGATTCCGGGATTTTTAGTTTAAAACTATAAAGTATTTCTGAAAAAGGACTTCACTATGAGTCTTCATATATTATTATTGATTTTTGGGTAAATTTGCGAGTCGTTCCGAGATACTTGAATTTCGGGCGATTCTGGTATTTTCCGAATTGTTTTCCGCATCCTCGATTCGAACCCGGGATTCTGTATTTTCAACAGCTTTATTCTGAGCCCAAGAGAAAATATCTTCTCTTATTAAATTCTTTTTCCTTTTCCTTATTTCCTTCCTTCTTCCACAAGCCACAAGAATTCCTCTTTTTCCAATTTTCCAATTTTCCAAAATCCCACTTTCTCCAAAATTCCACACACTTCCACCTCTCTTTCTCTCTCTTCCATGGCCGGCCAAGTGGCCATAGTAGGGACACCTCCCCCCTCTCTTGGCAAGCCATGATTGGTCAAGTGACACCTCATGCTTCCCCATTTACACAAAACCCCCTCTCTTCCATCTCAATTACACCTCCTTCACAAATCACAAATCATATATAACATTCCTTTACATTTCCTTTTCTTTTTTTCTTCACTTCACCAAAAGAGAGACCCTTCACCAAAATCCCTCCTCCATCTCAACTCAACCTCCAACTTCAAGAGCTTCATCTAGGCATCATCTAGGTCATCATCTCCACCTCAAGCATCAACAAGATCTTCATCTTCAACCTCAATCAAGCTACTTCCTTTGGATTGGGGATCATCTCTCTCTTCGTCGGATTTATCACCTTGGATCAAGCTTCACATAACCAATCATAGTGAGTATTCTTACTCACCAAGACTCATCAAATTCCTAGTATACTTGTATTTACAATTCTTGTACATTTACATCTTCAAAATCACATTTTTAGACTATCAAACACAACCACCAGATTCAGTTCTGTACACTGTGTTCGACCAGGATTAGTCGACTTGACCTAGGACCTAGTCGACTAGAAACCCTTAGCTGAAACGTAGCCTTTTCTGACTTCACAGTTTTAGCCGACTAGTCCCTTTTACCAGTCGACTAGGTATCCCTAGTCGACTACTAGAATTCCCCTAGTCGACTCCTGAAATAAACTCAACTCTCTGTATCTCAAACTTAGTCGACTTAAGTATCTATTAGTCGACTTGTAGTTCCCTGTTAGTCGACTACCCTTTTTACCTAGTCGACTAACTCTTCCTGAAACAGAAACCCAAACTCTCTGGAACACATTATTAGTCGACCACCCTATTTTCCTAGTCGACTAACCCTTCTATTAGTCGACTACTATTCCAACCTAGTCGACTAACTTATGGCTGTCTGGTATTGTGATTTCCTTCTTGACTATGTATCTTACCCTTGATACATGTACTATATATTATTCCTACTTATACTTCATAGCTTGTACTTTATGATCTATTAATTGGTGTATATCATCTCTTGTCACTTCATATTCCCAGGTTTATGTATTGCCATGCAACTGCTTGTTTCATTCTTATACTTGTACCTTGCCGCGATATTATTGCTTCTTTATTTTATACCATGCGTGGCAGACCCTTCGAGGTCGTTGAACCCTGTTTGCTTCTATGTTTCCCCTTGCCTTGCTATGATCCAGACACGTCAGTACATGTTTTCCTTTAACACATATATATCACCTGACATGCCACCACTTTACTAGACCTCTTGTTATGTCTTGACTGACCCGGCCTATTATCAATCTATTGTTATGTTTTATTGCTTGTGATATATCACCACCTTGTCATGCTATCTTTTAAAACCAAGCATGATACACTTGACCTTATGATTATCTTGTTTACGGGAACCCTGCCTTATTTTATGGAACTAAGTGCCACACCATACTCGGTGGGGCCACCTCTAGAATCCACTCCCTCAGAACAAAGTGCCACACGGAACAAAGTGCCACACCACACGGTGGGGGCCACCCCTTGAATCTGTGGGGGCCACCTCTTGAATCTGTAGGGCTATTACTGTTATGTACATTTGTTTCCCGTAACCTGATAATTCTGTTAATAAACCATAAAAAGGACAACTTGTATGGGTATGGGAGGAAGTGATGGATGCCGGAATGATACCTTGCTTATAGTGATGGAATAAAAGTATATATATATGGATATATATATATACATTGGTGAAAGTGTTATGGCAACTATTATTAGGGGGACTTTGAGCCTCCAAACTGGTTCCAGGTGTATGGAAACTACTATAAGAAGTGATATCAGTTCTCCATCTACTTCCGATAACAACCCTCGACTTTCTTATATATGGATGTATGTGGGTTGGGATCGATACCGAGACACATACCTAGATATATGGGTTAGACGAGTTATAATAATAATTGATCACTGTTATGACCTTATTTTGATTCTCGATATTTCAGTTATGTTTCCAGTTGTGATACTTATTGTGATTCCCGTTATTCCAGTTATGTTTCTAGTTATGATTCTTAGTATTCTTGTTATATATTCCCGTTTTGACTGTCATATGATTTGCAACTCTGATTCTATATGCTTGGGATTTCTGTGGCATGAGACAAGGGTATATATATGAGGGTTTCCTTGTTTGATTATCCCCTCGATGTATTAGTCTCATGGGACCGTGACTTAAGCATATACAATCACTTTTGCCTGTAATCAGCCTTACTTTGCATTTCCCGTTTCATGATTATGCTATTCCTGTTCTTGTATACCACTCTTGTGTTCTAACCTTTCTACTCTTGTCACTTAGCCATTTGGCTGTAGTCTGTTCATTATTGAGAGGTCCTGACTCCCTTGGATTTGTATGTTCAGGTTGAAGCTTGGATCTAAGTGGAGCTGTCCACAGTAGATCGAGCTTTCTTTAGTGAGCAGGCAGACTAGCTCTACTTCCTTCGTGCCAGACTCCTTTTGATTCACGGGATCTTCACCCTTCTCGTGAGCATTTTGTATTTTTATTGTATATTTTACTTTTGGACTTGGTTGTGATAAAAGACATATGTAATATGTAATGTTTATCATACACTGTGATGACCTTGTATATGTACCTTTCATGTTGGCATTTGTATGTATACCACGCTTTGTGTTGTACTCTGATTCCTTGCTTGTACTTTTATGCTTAGCGTGTATACGTGGGGGGCACTTTCTGACCTACGTATATACGTTGCAGTGACGTCCCCGTATCCGTGGAATCGGGGCGTTACAGGTTGGTATCAGAACTTAGGCTCTCACACCTAAAGTACAATCAAGCGGCAAATTCTAGTAATTTGCTAATGCCAACTACAATGTACAAAGTCATCTAGTCCTTCTTGATTATCTAGTTCTTCTTGGTTCCTTCCTTCATGTCCTGAAATCCTTCCATTTTTCCATCACTTTCCAGTCATTCTTCATCAACTAGGCATGGATAGAAGATCGGGTCGTAGCAACTCTGGACCAGCATCGAATGGAGCAGCAGGAGAGAATGTGGATATACTGAGGGTTATCCAGATGATGATGGAGAACCAGCAGCAGCAGACAGAACTTCTCCGCAAGAGTTAGCAACACCTAAAGGACAAAGGCCGGGGAATATATCAGATTTCAGACGGCTGCAGCCAGCTATATTCACGGTGAAGAGAAACCCTTGGATGCTGAGCAATGGTTGACCGACACATCAGACTTGTTGAATGCAGCCCGTGTCCCAGAGGAAAACCAAGTGGAAGTTGCCAAGGTTCAATTGAAGGATATAGCTAGAACTTGGTGGCTAGCTGAGGAGGCAAGATTGGAGAAGCCTGTCACTTGGGACACATTCTCCAAGAGTTTCTACAGTAGGTTCTTCCCTGCTACTGCTCAGAAGGATATGGAGGAGCAGTTCATCAGACTCCAGCAGTGGAACAAGTCCGTGGACGAGTATGCCGCGGAGTTTCTCAGACTTAGCCGCTTCGCGCCGTACATGGTAACGGATGAGGAGAAGCGAGCAAGCAGATTTCAACAGGGCCTACAGATGGACATTCAGATGTTCCTAATGCCCCAACAGCTGAAGACTTATTCGGAAGTTCTCACCATAGCTCGAGAAGTGGAGCGTGGATTGGAGAAGAAGAATTGACCCAGATAAGGGACCAGGCCAAGAAGAGGCCTTTTGAGCTGATGGATGAGGAGTGTGCAGATAGGGCAACCCATGGCCCGATGATGAAGAGACCATTCCAACCTCCTCTGTCTCAGATAGTATGCAATTTCTGCCATAGACCAGGGCATTATAAGAGAGATTGTCGGGTGGCCAATGGATTATGTTTGGCATGTGGGGCAGGGAGTCATACACTAAGGAGTTGCCCGTACAGAAAGTTTGGGCATGTGGCGCCAATCAGACCAGCTCTTCCAGCTCCAGCACATCCAGCCCCAGCACTTCCAGCACCGCCACTAAGGAGGAACCCTGAACCTGTTGATCGGAGAGTTCCATTTCCACCCCAACGGTATGATCATCAGCAAAGGGGGATGAGAGCTAGAGCAGATCAGGGTAGAGGCCAAGGTTACATCATGGCAGCAGAGGCATCGGATGACGCAGCAGAGTGTGAAGACCAGTATCCAGATCAGGAGCCTTAGGGATATCATGGTAACCCCTACCCCATATCTTGCATTTGAGTTGGTTATCATTCTAAATGTTTTTCTCTTGTCATTCTTTCATTTTCCATCCTGATCCTTCCTGTATTCATCTTATTCCCTGTTTTGGTTTTATGAGCCCTTTATTCCAGCCTTGTCCCCTTTGTGTTCATTTCACCCCTTAATGAAATTGCGAGGACGCAATTTTTGTAAGGTGGGTGGATTGTAATACCCCGTTCCCGGAATACGTACTTAGTTTCGTATTCAGATTTTCGATCGTATTTTTTCAATTTGTTTCCTGTATTTATTCTGTATTATGAATTCCTTATATGATTGTTTTGCCTTGGATTTGGATCGGTGAACTCGGAGTCAGCCTTAGTCTGAGCCGGGGACTCGATCTCAGAGTTTTACTTGTTTTAGACATTCTGGTTATCCGATTCAACCGATTTCAGTTTTAAACATCGTTTTCCAATATTTTGGATTTTCTATGATTTTCTGGAATTTTCTGTGATTAAGTTGAAAATCTTCAAAACCGGTGTCGGCCAGTGCCGCTGACCGATTCCCGGATTTTTAGTTCTCAAACTGTTTAGAATTTCATGATGGTCCTTTAGACTTTATCTTTTAGAATTACATTTCCTACTTAAATACTTTTTCTGAGAATTTTATGATTTTATGAAAATTCCATCGGAGCCGGTAGGTAACTGATTCCGAGATTTTTAGTTTTAAAACTATAAAGTATTTCTGAAAAAAGGACTTCACTATGAGTCTTCATATATTATTATTGATTTTTGGGTAAATTTGCGAGTCGTTCCGAGATACTTGAATTTTGGGCGATTCCGGTATTTTCCGAATTGTTTTCCGCATCCTCGATTCGAACCCGGGATTCTGTATTTTCAACAGCTTTATTCTGAGCCCAAGAGAAAATATCTTCTCTTATTAAATTCTTTTTCCTTTTCCTTATTTCCTTCCTTCTTCCACAAGCCACAAGAATTCCTCTTTTCCAATTTTCCAATTTTCCAAAATCCCACTTTCTCCTCCAAATTCCACACACTTCCACCTCTCTTTCTCTCTCTTCCATGGCCGCCAAGTGGCCATAGTAGGGACACCTCCCCCCTCTCTTGGCAAGCCATGATTGGTCAAGTGACACCTCATGCTTCCCCATTTACACAAAACCCCCTCTCTTCCATCTCAATTACACCTCCTTCACAAATCACAAATCATATATAAACATTCCTTTACATTTCCTTTTCTTTTTTTCTTCACTTCACCAAAAGAGAGACCCTTCACCAAAATCCCTCCTCCATCTCAACTCAACCTCCAACTTCAAGAGCTTCATCTAGGGCATCATCTAGGTCATCATCTCCTCCTCAAGCATCAACAAGATCTTCATCTTCAACCTCAATCAAGCTACTTCCTTTGGATTGGGGATCATCTCTCTCTTCGTCGGATTTATCACCTTGGATCAAGCTTCACATAACCAATCATAGTGAGTATTCTTACTCACCAAGACTCATCAAATTCCTAGTATACTTGTATTTACAATTCTTGTACATTTACATCTTCAAAATCACATTTTTAGACTATCAAACACAACCACCAGATTCAGTTCTGTACACTGTGTTCGACCAGGATTAGTCGACTTGACCTAGGACCTAGTCGACTAGAAACCCTTAGCTGAAACGTAGCCTTTTCTGACTTCACAGTTTTAGCCGACTAGTCCCTTTTACCAGTCGACTAGGTATCCCTAGTCGACTACTAGCGACTCCTGAAATAAACTCAACTCTCTGTATCTCAAACTTAGTCGACTTAAGTATCTATTAGTCGACTTGTAGTTCCCTGTTAGTCGACTACCCTTTTTACCTAGTCGACTAACTCTTCCTGAAACAGAAACCCAAACTCTCTGGAACACATTATTAGTCGACCACCCTATTTTCCTAGTCGACTAACCCTTCTATTAGTCGACTACTATTCCAACCTAGTCGACTAACTTATGGCTGTCTGGTATTGTGATTTCCTTCTTGACTATGTATCTTACCCTTGATACATGTACTATATATTATTCCTACTTATACTTCATAGCTTGTACTTTATGATCTATTAATTGGTGTATATCATCTCTTGTCACTTCATATTCCCAGGTTTATGTATTGCCATGCAACTGCTTGTTTCATTCTTATACTTGTACCTTGCCGCGATATTATTGCTTCTTTATTTTATACCATGCGTGGCAGACCCTTCGAGGTCGTTGAACCCTGTTTGCTTCTATGTTTCCCCTTGCCTTGCTATGATCCAGACACGTCAGTACATGTTTTCCTTTAACACATATATATCACCTGACATGCCACCACTTTACTAGACCTCTTGTTATGTCTTGACTGACCCGGCCTATTATCAATCTATTGTTATGTTTTATTGCTTGTGATATATCACCACCTTGTCATGCTATCTTTTAAAACCAAGCATGATACACTTGACCTTATGATTATCTTGTTTACGGGAACCCTGCCTTATTTTATGGAACTAAGTGCCACACCATACTCGGTGGGGGCCACCTCTAGAATCCACTCCCTCAGAACAAAGTGCCACACGGAACAAAGTGCCACACCACACGGTGGGGGCCACCCCTTGAATCTGTGGGGCCACCTCTTGAATCTGTAGGGCTATTACTGTTATGTACATTTGTTTCCCGTAACCTGATAATTCTGTTAATAAACCATAAAAAGGACAACTTGTATGGGTATGGGAGGAAGTGATGGATGCCGGAATGATACCTTGCTTATAGTGATGGAATAAAAGTATATATATATGGATATATATATACATTGGTGAAAGTGTTATGGCAACTATTATTAGGGGACTTTGAGCCTCCAAACTGGTTCCAGGTGTATGGAAACTACTATAAGAAGTGATATCAGTTCTCCATCTACTTCCGATAACAACCCTCGACTTTCTTATATATGGATGTATGTGGGTTGGATCGATACCGAGACACATACCTAGATATATGGGTTAGACGAGTTATAATAATAATTGATCACTGTTATGGACCTTATTTTGATTCTCGATATTTCAGTTATGTTTCCAGTTGTGATACTTATTGTGATTCCCATTATTCCAGTTATGTTTCTAGTTATGATTCTTAGTATTCTTGTTATATATTCCCGTTTTGACTGTCATATGATTTGCAACTCTGATTCTATATGCTTGGGATTTCTGTGGCATGAGACAAGGGTATATATATGAGGGTTTCCTTGTTTGGATTATCCCCTCGATGTATTAGTCTCATGGGACCGTGACTTAAGCATATACAATCACTTTTGCCTGTAATCAGCCTTACTTTGCATTTCCCGTTTCATGATTATGCTATACCTGTTCTTGTATACCACTCTTGTGTTCTAACCTTTCTACTCTTGTCACTTAGCCATTTGGCTGTAGTCTGTTCATTATTGGGAGGTCCTGACTCCCTTGGATTTGTATGTTCAGGTTGAAGCTTGGATCTAAGTGGAGCTGTCCACAGTAGATCGAGCTTTCTTTAGTGAGCAGGCAGACTAGCTCTACTTCCTTCGTGCCAGACTCCTTTTGATTCACGGGATCTTCACCTTCTCGTGAGCATTTTGTATTTTATTGTATATTTTACTTTTGGACTTGGTTGTGATAAAAGACATATGTATATGTAATGTTTTATCATACACTGTGATGACCTTGTATATGTACCTTTCATGTTGGCATTTGTATGTATACCACGCTTTGTGTTGTACTCTGATTCCTTGCTTGTACTTTTATGCTTAGCGTGTATACGTGGGGGGCACTTTCTGACCTACGTATATACGTTGCAGTGACGTCCCCGTATCCGTGGAATCGGGGCGTTACACCATTTGAAGTTATGAGGCGATACGACCCATTTGAGTAGACTGACTCTACTACAAATGGTCCTTCCCATTTGGGTTGGAATTTTCCTTTTGTCTTGTGCGTCATCACCATGGGTCTTCTGACGGCTAAGACAAGGTTGCCTCTCTTGAAAGTTCGCATTTTGACTTTCTTGTTGAAGGCTCTGGTAATTCGAGCTTGGTAAAGCTCGATTTGTTGTTGGGCCTGCAGACGTTTGTCATCTAAGGCTTCCAATTCTTGGAGTCGCTGTCGATGCTTCTCCTCTGTTGTCATCTCTGCTATCAGGGCAACGCGTAGAGATGGAATTTGGATTTCCAGTGGAAGCACGGCTTCACACCCGTATACCAAGAGAATGGCGTAGCTTTAGTCGGGGTTCGAACAGTTGTGCGATAAGCCCACAAGCATTCACCTAGCTTATCGTCCCAGTCACGTTGACTTTTCGAGATGAATTTCTTGAGAAGCTTGCCAATGGTCTTGTTGAAAGCTTCTGCGAGGCCATTAGCGGCAGGATAGTATACCGTTGAGGACACACTCTGGATTCTGAACTTAGCGCAGAATCTCTGGAAAGCCTGGCTGATGAACTGGGGTCCATTGTCATGGACAATTCGCCGAGGTACACCAAAACGGTAAATGACGTGATGCTTTATGAACTTGATGACGTTAGACGATTTTACCTCCTTCAAAGGGACGGCCTCAGCCTATTTGGAGAAGTAATCAGTTATGGCCGAAATGAACCGATGTCCTTTTGATGATGGTGGGCTGATAGGGCCAACTACATCCATCCTCCACATTTCAAATGGCCAGGTAGAGGTCGTAGAGTGGAGGTACTCTGGTGCTTGATGGATGAAATCACCATGCACCTGGCAAGCGTGACATCTTTTAGCATAAGTGACGGCGTCGGCAATCATCTTGGGCCAATAGTAACCCAACCTTTGGAGTCGATATGCCATTTTTGGGCCGGGTTGGTGGGCTCCACACATGCCGTTGTAGGCTTCTTTCAATACCTCTTGAGCCTCCTTTGGTGAGAGGTACCGGAGCAAGATCCCGTTGATTATGGAAAAGATAGTGTGAAGTTTTTGCACAAGTATTATGTAAAAGAGGAAAGGTTTAGAGTCAACCTTTAGTGCTTGATCACTTCACAATGTAATTAATATGATTGATGTATCCTTTCCAATCTCCGCTATAGCATGGGCTATACCGGGTCGATCCTCAGGGAGAGCTTGCGATGGAAGCGTTACGGTTTGTAGTGAAGAAAGCAAACAAAGATTCTTCTTTGTCTTAAAAGAGTAAAAACAATTGGAAAAAGAAATGAAAGATCGGTGGATATGTTCATGATGGAAAATGAAAAGAAATCAAAACAAGATTGGCTTTTGGATTAATACTAAAAGAAAATAAACTTTGAAAAGACTCTTAGAATGAGAAGATCATGACTAGCTAACCTTACTACCTTGCTAAAACTTACTAAACTCCGTGATGGTGAATGCATGCCTCATGTTGATTCATCGGCAAAGATTTTGTCTTACGTGTTGGTCTAATTACTTTCCCACTTGGATGGGTGATCATTCTTGGACTTATCTTGTAGCCTCATAGATGTCATTGGCCTACAATTAGACTTTCAATAATGGAATCAAAAGAGCTACACTCAAGGTGCTAAGGAAGAAGATACAACATTCATTAATGGAAGTAAAGAAGTTGTACAACAAATAGCATATTGGTGATCCATCTCCATGTTCCATCAAGGCACTTGTTCTAAAGATAAGCTCTAAATGAGGCACACATGAATCATATGGAGAATTACAACAAGATATAGCCAAGCATGAAAGTAACCCATCGGAGAAGAGAAGGCCATACAACTTGCAAGATTAAAGATAGCAATCACCCATGAGTTAGTAGTTAGTAAGGTTAGTGGTTAGCTAGACATGAGAAGAATTAGTTACTAGCCATTACAATAAAGAAAGCAAAGCATGAATAAAAGTGCAAGTAAAGTAAAGCTAGAATTAAAGAAAGCAAGTAATACTAGAAAATGCTCAAGTAGAGAGAAAGAATAGATGAATCCTTGCTTCACAAGTTGTCACTCCTTGGTGTACACAAGCTTTCTCTCTCTTACAACTCTCTTTTGCAGAATTTCTAGGGAGGAAGAAGATCTAGAGCACTACAAAAATCCTAGAGAAAAATCTTACAAAAATACAAGCATCTAATCTCTAATCTCTCCTCTCTCCTTCCACACTCTTGCGTGCAGGCCCTGGTCCTGTATTTATAGCCTCAGAGAGAAGGATCTAGAGCCCTGGTCGTTGGAGAGAATCCCGGGCTCTAACAGACCCATAACTGCCACAAATTGGCGGCAAGATCCTGGATTTGGCGGCAAGATCAAGGCAGTTGAGGTCAGATTTTCTGTTGCGAGTTTGTTTCAGTTTGTTATCCACGTGGATCTTCTGGAAGAGTGAGTTGGCGCGTAGAATTCTCTAGATCCTGGGCTTAATCTTGGGCTCTTTTGGGCTTTGAATTAATCTCTTTTAATTATTGCTAATTAAAGAGATTTTGGGCTTTTTCTTATTTCAGATGTGGACCTGCAAAAATAGAGAGAATATGAGTAAAATCATATTTTTATTGTAATATGCATGGGAATAATGTGGTAAAATATGCAGAATTGAATACCAATCACACCCCCACACTTATTCTTTTGCTCGTCCCGAGCAAAACAAAGAAAAGAAAAACTATACTACCAATTTATTACACCACTTTCGCAGGTGACACGATTGCACTGAGCACGTGCAACAAGCCGTTAAACCTCTAGGTTACCCTAGAGGAGGAGTGTTGTCTCCTGAGGGTTTTCAGCGGATTACACCCACAAAATCCATAAAGAAAGAAGACAAATGTTAGTGTTTTGAAAATTCATTTGAAAGAGAGACATGTTTTCGACTATTTTTGTAAAATATAAGTGATCTGAGGTCATAAGTCCACAAAAATCATTCTTCCTTAAACTTAGTCTCTATGCAAGATCTTTCTTCAATTAAGGTAAGAATTCAAAATTGGATTGAATACTTTTATCTTTCATAAAACCTAGATAATATGCACATTGTGATAGTGAAGATTTCCGGGATTTCAACTCTAGCCATCAGCCATTTATTTATATATTCTTTTTCCCTTTTTTTTTCTTTTTTCTTCCCTTAGTTTTCTTAGGCTTTCTAGTTCACCCATGTAGCGAGCCTATAACCGATGACTCCCAGACCAGACGGTCCTAGGGCACCAGATGAGAAAAACATCCCTCGGTTTAAGGACTCAAAGTAAACAAGGCCACAAAACTAAGGGGGATTATTTATTTCCTTTACCACCGTTAGGCGTGAATAATCATGCTTCTTGAGGCATAATTATCCAGCTTAATGAGTGATGTTTTATTATATATATAATGGTTTTTTTATATATTTTTTATTTTTATGGCATTTTGGTCTTTGTTTCCATCCCAGAAATGTGTAAGTATGAAGTGCATATTTATCTAAGGCAAAAAATTCAAGATAAAAATATCTCCCCAATTTACTTACTTAGCCTATAATTTTAAACAAGATCTATTATTTCAACTAGGTTTAAGATGTCATAATTAGGCTTTCTTAATTTCTAAGATCATCTTAATTTCTTAAAAATAGATCAAAACTTTTGTCTCTTATTTCAAAAAGTTTTTTTTATTTTATATTATTAAAAGAAGTGTAAAAGAGAAAATCTAAAAACTCTATGTTAGTAAACCCTCCCCCACACTTATTTCATGCATTGTCCTCAATGCATCGTGATATATGTATGCATGAAACAAAATAGAGAGGAAGGGAAAAAAATTACCGTAAGGTGGTGGTTCCGGTGGTGGTCTGATTGGTCCACGAAACATGGCCCAATCAACTTTACTTTGGGTTTGGAGGAACCCACCAGAAATATCATGAATATAACCCACTAAAAAGATAAATCCATGAAGGATTTTTATTAAGTATTTAACCCCATCTAATTTCCATTTTCTATAACTAATTTCGGAGTCAAATTTATCAACCACCTTATCCCAGAATGGTGTATGAAATGATAGAACAGTTGACTTAGACTCAGGAAGAACAGGAACTAATACCGACTCAGGAAGGTGACTCAAGTCAAGTAAAGGTTCAGGAGTCGAAATGAGTTCAGGAATTGGTCCAAGTCAAGAAGTTGAAACTCCAGTCCACATGTATTGTCCAACAATGGAATGTGACCTAATGGGTGATATCTCTTTACTTCCAATATTAAGGAATTCTAACTCATCACCATACAATTCTTCAAAACTAAGGTCAATGTTATCCGTCAGAATTGTACAATTAGTTTCAGAAGTAAAGAGATTGTGAGAATCTAGGTCACATATCTCATTGAGTTCAATAACAAAAAATGGAGAACTTGCCAATTTGTCAATGGGACTTTCAAAAGTAAGGAACTGGTCAAGTTCAATATGATCATCATAAATGATAGGTGACTCAATTTCACAATGGACTGGCACTGGATCCAATATTGATTCGGGAAAAGGATTGAAATCAGGTGAAGATACCGGAGTCATTATTGAATCAGGCAGAAGAATTGAATCACTAAGTTAGGGTTCAAGATCATATTCATTTTCAAGTTCTATTTCAGGAAAAGGAAACTTGCCAAAATGTTAATGGGATTTGAAGTTTGAACAAGTTCAGGTGGATGTGCGGAAATAGAATCTTGATGTCCAAAACTACATGACTCATTGGCTTTAACAGAGTGGCTAGTGACACCAGATCTGGTCAAACGGTGAGAACGTAAAGATTCGACATCATATCTATGTCACGATTTCTAGCATTTTGAGCATTAGTCATGGCTTCAAGCATCATTCCATAATTGATAACTTCATTGTTTTGATGGAAAGATGAAGTGTTGTCTTGGAAGTGATAGTGAAATTGTGAGTCCATTAGATTTTGGAATTTGTGTTTGGACTCACGTATACTCATTTCCAAAATTGATGGTGTTCTATTTTGGACTGGTGGAATTGAGTATGTATCTTGAAAATGTGGCCTGGGTGGAGAAGGAGGACAAGGTGGTTGGAAATTATGCTCAGGGTAAGTGAATCCCCACTGACTCGGTGAAGAGTTGAAATCATTATGGAAATTATAGTTATTAGATGGGGGGTATGGGTCATATTGATTCGGATAAGACCAATCCGGCACATGAAGTTGGTAAAAGTTATGATATGCTTGGTTGGTAATATCCGAAAATGAAGTCGATGTGTAATATGGATTTTTATTAGGATGGAAAGAATTGTGATTATAAGCCATATCACACAATGAATACAAACAAAAAGAAACAAACAAATAAACAAACAAAAAAGAAAAAATTCTAACCTAAGTTAGGGTAGACTTAGGACTTAGACGACTCCTAACTGATTAGACCGTCCAAGGGAGGTTTAGTGTAGACTTTGACCACAAGCTAATCAGCCAAGAAAGGTCAGGTTTGTGGGAGGTTTTCCGTTAAAGACGTTTCTTATTAAGTAACCAGCAACCTTCGAGCTTTCGGCCCTCAATCCCTTCCTAGACACTGATTTTGCAAAAGTCAATTTCCAACACTTTTCCCCTTAGAATAATCTCCTAAGTGAGTCCGAGATGTCCCTAGGGCCAACGTCTACTTTTTTTTAATTAAATTAGGCTTGGTTAGTGAGTGCTGGGATAGTGGTTTTTGGGCTAAGGAAAGGGTGATAAAATCCCCACCTTATCTTATTTATGGCTATGCCCTTAGAATTGATTTGTGCAAGTGTACGATATAAACAAACAAGGTTCACTCAAAGCGTATTTAAATCAAACAAAGAGTGAGTCCTAGTCAATATGCAATGCGTACGTACCTTGCCTCCAGCACTCTTCAACAGTAAAAGTAAAGGAATTGAAAGACACGTGCCTAGAGATGCAAATGTCTAAACAATTTTTTAACTTTGCAACAAATTTTTTACTGTTGATTATTAGCAGGAGTATGGTGAAGCATACAAGAAATTAAGTATTGCAGCAGCTGTATTTTACAGAGCAAGCAACCCTGCAGAAAGTTGGTCAGTAGTCAACTCCTCCTTGCCGCAATTCTGCGGCAAAAGCCGTGAATCTGCGGCAATTCAGAGGGCTTCTGGTTTCTGCTTTCAAGAGCAGAAGCCCAGAGCCACTTATATGTTACTGCAATGCAAATTTTCCTGTTTCTTCAACCTGTAACCTGCAACAGAGAAGAAAATTTCGTTTAGTTCTTCACTTTAAAACAAAAACCGTTGCTCTCCCCGGCAACGGCGCCAAAAATTGATTATGGAAAAGATAGTGTGAAGTTTTTGCACAAGTTTATGTAAAGAGGAAAGGTTTATAGTCAACCTTTAGTGCTTGATCACTTCACATGTAGTTAATATGATTGATGTATCCTTTCCAATCTCCGCTATAGCATGGGCTATACCGGGTCGATCCTCAGGGAGCGCTTGCGATGGAAGCGTTACGGTTTGTAGTGAAGAAAGCAAACGAAGATTCTTCTTTGTCTTAAAAGAGTAAAAACAAAATTGAAAAAAGAAATGAAAGAATCGGTGGATATGTTCATGATGGAAAATGAAAAGAAATCAAAACAAGATTGGCTTTTGGATTAACACTAAAAGAAAAAACTTTAAAAAGACTCTTAGAATGAGAAGATCATGACTAGCTAACCTTACTACCTTGTTAAAACTTACTAAATTCCGTGATGGTGAATGCATGCCTCATGTTGATTCATCGGCAAAGATTTGTCTTACGTGTTGGTCTAATTACTTTCCCACTTGGATGACGGGTGATCATTCTTGGACTTGTCTTGTAGCCTCATAGATGTCATTGGCCTACAATTAGACTTTCAATAATGGAATCAAAAGAGCTACACTCAAGGGATGCTAAGGAAGAAGATACAACTTCATTAATGGAAGTAAAGAAGTTGTACAAAAATAGCATATTGGTGATCCATCTCCATGTTCCATCAAGGCACTTGTTCTAAAGACAAGGCTCTAAATGAGGCACACATGAATCATATGGAGAATTACAGCAAGATATAGCCAAGCATGAAAGTAACCCATCGAGAAGAGAAGGCCATACAACTTGCAAGATTAAAGATAGCAATCACCCATGAGTTAGTAGTTAGCAAGGTTAGTGGTTAGCTAGACATGAGAAGAATTAGCTACTAGCCATTACAATAAAAGAAAAGCAAAGCATGAATAAAAGTGCAAGTAAAGTAAAGCTAGAATTAAAGAAAGCAAGTAATACTAGAAAATGCTCAAGTAGAGAGAAGAGAATGGATGAATCCTTACTTCACAAGTTGTCACTCCTTGGTGTACACAAGCTTTCTCTCTCTTACAACTCTCTTTTGCAGAATTTCTAGGGAGGAAGAAGATCTAGAGCACTACAAAAATCCTAGAGAAAAATCCTACAAAAATACAAGCATCTAATCTCTAATCTCTCCTCTCTCCTTCCACACTCTTGCGTGCAGGCCCTGGTCCTGTATTTATATAGCCTCAAGGAGAAGGATCTAGAGCCCTGGTCGTTGGAGAGAATCCCGGGCTCTAACAGACCCATAACTGCCGCAAATTGGCGGCAAGATCCTGGATTTGGCGGCAAGATCAAGGCAGTTGAGGTCAGATTTTCTGTTGCGAGTTTGTTTCAGTTTGTTATCTACGTGGATCTTCTGGAAGAGTGAGTTGGCGCGTAGAATTCTCTAGATCCTGGGCTTAATCTTGGGCTCTCTTTGGGCTTTGAATTAATCTCTTTTAATTATTACTAATTAAAGAGATTTTGAGCTTTTTCTTATTTCAGATGTGGACCTGCAAAAATAGAGAGAATATGAGTAAAAATCATATTTTTATTTGTAATATGCATGGGAATAATGTGGTAAAATATGCAGAATTGAATACCAATCACCCGTCATGCGATCGACGATACAATGTTCGTGTAATCGCATTGTAGTAAAATTTAGGGGCTTTCTTCGAATGACAGCCGCTTCCTTGGCGTCCTCAGGCAGGATGCCGTACAAGACATAGTCGATATAGGAGAATCACCAGTCTTTAAGCTCTGGCCCGGTTGACAATTCAGCGCTTCTTTGCCTTGACACTCTCCCTTTGACTCCTGATAGTCCTTGAGAGCAATTCTCGGGCAATACAGGTCGTGGCTGTAGACGAATATCTTCTCCATTGCTCCTGCTGGAAGAACTAAGGAGGCTGCGAGGGATGCGAGTGCATCTGCATCCGCATTTTGCCTGCGCGGTACATGATCGATGTAGAAGTTCGTGAACCTCTCGGCCATGTGGATAGTTAAGTTGTAGTAGGGTACTAGGTCCTCATGTCTGACTTCGTACTCCCCGCGAACTTGGCTGACGATGAGTTTGGAGTCACCATATGCCTCGAGATTTTTAACGCCAATTCATCGGCGAGCTGCATCCCAATCAAAAGGCGTTGTACTCCGCTATATTGTTGGAGCAAGATTCGGTAAGCAAGATGGCTCGGGGAATCACATAATTCTTATGGTGAGACGAGTACTACTCCTACCCCCACTACTGTATATCCCTTTGGGCTTGTTCTCGATGCACCGTCAAAGAAAAGTTGCCATACTTGACTTTCGAACGATGTCTGAGTTAGGCAGACTTCAGCAACTTCATCTGGGAGATCCTCGTAGACTTTGGCTGCCCTCGGATCTGGGTGCTCAGCTAGGAAATCCGCCACCGCTTGACCCTTAATAGCCTTTTGTGGTAAAAAGTGCATCTCATATTGGATAGCAATATGGCCCATTTTGGCAGCCGGCCGTTCAATGATGAAGGCTTAGTCATAAGTACCTCAGGGGTTGACTTTTGATATGAAATTTATAGTTTGGCCTACCAGATAGTGTCACATTTTCTGAATGGCGAACACTAATGCCAAACATTCCTTCTCGATCGGATTATACCGATGTTCGACCCGATCATTGTTCTACTCAGATAGTAGATCGCTTGCTCACGTCTTGATCGCCATTCTGAGCTAGTAGAGCTCCCAAAGAATGATCCATTGCTCGGACATACACAGGAAAGGCTTTCCGGATACCGGAGCTGCAAGGACTGGTGGTTGAGTGAGGTATTGCTTGATTTCCTCAAATGCTTGTTGGCAAGCGTCGTCCCAAACGAACGAGACACCCTTCTTCATTAACTTAGCGAAGGGTTGGCATCTTCCGGAGAGATTTGAGATAAACCTGCCGATGTACGCCAATCGTCCTTACAATCCTCTGAGTTTCCCTGAGATTCCTCGGGGGTTGCATCTCCTGAATAGCGCGAATCTTTTCTGAATCTAAATGAATTCCTGTGGAAGTCACTACAAACCCTAGGAACTTGCCGCTGGCTACTCTCAGGAAAGATTTGGTAGGATTCATCTTCAACTGATGGCCCGCATGATGTCGAAGACAACCTTTAGGTCAGCTATGTGATCGCCTTTAGCGTGATTTTTTAACCGCAATATCATTAACATAACATTCTACCGTTTTGCGTATTTGCTGCTGGAAAATGGCGTTCATGGCCCTCTGATAGGTTGCCCCCACATTCTTCAGTCCGAAGGGCATGACGGTATAGCAATAAACCCCCAATGTGTCCTGAAGGAGGTGTGCTTCTCGTCGTCAGGATACATTTTGATTTGATTGTATCCTGAGAACCCGTCCATGAAGGACATTCGTTCGAATCCAGAAGTATTGTCAATCATAACATCTGTGATTGGCAGTGGGAATTCGTCTTTGGGACAAGCCTCGTTTAGATCACGAAAATCGATGCAGATCCGGATCTTTCCGTTTTTCTTAGCAACGGGGACGATGTTGGCTATCCAATCGGGATGTTGCTCTTCCCTAATGAAGCTAGAATTTGTAAGCTTTCTGACTTCTGATTGAATTGCCTCCATTATTTCTGAACGGAACCGTCGCTGTTGTTATTAAAAGGCTTTACGTCCGGATTGATGTTGAGGCGGTGCATAGCCACCTGAGGATCAAGTCCAGGCATGTCTTCATAATTCCAAGCGAAGACATCTCTGTACTCCTGAACAGAGATATTAGATCCTTTTTCTCCGACGGTGACAGGCCGTCGCTTATGAAGATGGGCTTAGGGTTAGCCTCATCTCCTAGATTAATCTGAACAATCTTGTCTTCTGTGGGCGGTTCGCGCTGTTCAAAGCGGGTGTCCCACAGAGTGTTTAAATGTCTGATCCAAGGATCCGTATCGAACTGGATCATTTCTTCATCTCCGTCTTCCAGGTGGCTTGTTGAGGCCATGTTCACTGAAAGTCCCCCGAAGATGTTGCCGACACTAGCATCTGACTCCCATGATGACGTGCGAAGAGTATTTATGGCCAAACGAGCCCCCAAAATCAGAAGCTGATGGAGTCGGAGTTGATACATAGCCCAACCCCCTGCGCGTCCGATGATAATAATCGGGGTTTTCCTTTCGGCACAAAGGATCGAAGTAGTGTTCTCCTTCCTTTGCCGAAGTTCAACCCGGGCCTGCTGGTTAGATCATACCCCATGTTTTTCATCATTCTGAGTATGTTTGGCTCATAATGACCGAATTGAGGGGATTCCTGCTCGCTTTCTGATTCTTCATAATTCATTGGCTCGGAGTCAATTCGTCCGAAAAGAATCGGTCTTTGGTCCTTCTTTCTCGCTGGAACCATGAATATTGATTGTCGCGCATTGCCTATATTTCGACATGTTTCAAAGGACGATTTCACTGGTACATGCAACGATGTCAAAGCACCCATTGCCGACCAGAGATCGTCATCCACGTCGGTGCTAGTGTCTGACGGCACTGAATCAGAAGCAAATACAGAAGAATACGCTAAATCCAATCCTTCATTAATGTACCAACCGCCTACATCGTCGGTGGTATTATCAACATCGAGCTTATCAATGCTCGTTACAAGTGGTTCCAACTCCCATAAGCACTCTTCTTCAGGCTCGGTGTCAGTTTCGTTTCCAGAGTCTGGCTCCTCTGGTTGTGGGACTTCATCTGTCTCCACGGGATCTTGGTACAGTAAGGAGTCTGTGAAATAATTCTCAACCCCTTTGAACGGATGCCTTTCGGCAATCAACGTCTGCACCTTTCCACTCTCGTCAATGTATTTCATGACTTGATAGAGAGTGGAGGGAACAATGGAGTTGCGGTGAATCCACGGTCGTCCTAGCAATAGGTTGTAGGAATTGTCGGCATCAATGACGTAGCATGTCACTTCCGACTTTAAAACTTTCAATCTGGCATTTGAGCTTGATCTTCCCCATCGGACGGGTCCTGTTGGCATTGAACCCATAGATAGTCATTTGGGTAGGGCTCAAACGATGAGTAGGAATGCCCAGATGTTGCATGACCCGGCGAGGCATGATGCTCAACGCGGATCCTGGATCTACCTGAATGCGGTTCACTTCGGATGATCCAATATACCCTGTGAAGTACAGGGGTCGATCATGCTTCCCTTTAACCTGCATATCCTCTGCCGTGAAGGTGATGCAGGGCATTCTGGGAGGTGTGGAGATAATTCTCTACATCTTCCTCCTTTGGCACCTGGGTCATGAAGACCTCAGCATTTGCCAGAGCCTCTTGTAGAGCTTCTCTGGTTAACTTCGACAGCCTAAGCAGCTCATACAGGGTAATCCGCGCTGGGATGTTGGCCAATTGAGCCAGGACATCAAAGCGGTAAAGGCGCCGTAGATCCTTCTGCGATGCCCTTTTGAAGGGCTCGAGAAAATCGAATCTCCTTCTATTTCTCCACGGGTTGTTTTGTGGAGGGCTTGGTTGGCTCTGCAGCTGGTTGTGGAGGGGTTGCCGCCGTTTTCACCATACTATTTCAAGTAGGGCTGTCCTGAGCGGGTTTCCGCCACCAGCCGACCGGTTCTGCGGCCAGAACTATTGTCTCCTCTTCCGAGTCGGTTAGCGAAGGAATATCGGTATCTGCTTCTCGAGAAGAGGCACACACCACATTGCAGGATGACGCCTTAGGCTTGCCCTTGGACTTCTTATTAGTTACAGTAGTCCATTGCTGGGCGTCAACAAGGTCAGGGTGGACCCACATGATTTCCCCTCGAGGCGTGGGACAGGTATCAGGCCTTTCTCTTGTTGCTGGTGAGGATCTGTGTTGACCACTCTTAGCTCTCCTTTCGGAACAGGGACCACCCCCGAAGGCGTTGGGGGTTGTCTTCCGAACTGGAGAACTGACGTCATGTTAGCCGTCACCTTCTTCTGCTCTGGTCGGAGTTTTAATACCTCCGCGTCAATCAGGGCCTGAAGGATGTCCTTGAAGACGTAGCAGCTTTTGGTGGGGTGTCCCAACATCCTGTGGTATAGGCAGTAATTGGGATTGTCGGTTTTACCGACTTCTTCAGGGCGCCTGGCTTCAGGGAGCTTCAGTCTATTGCTCTTGTTGAGTAGCTTAAAAAGCGAATCGACATGTTCCTCCTTGAAAGAATACTGCTTGTTGGCACGTGGCTGGCTTGAAGAGCCACTCGCCTTGACCGGTTGAGGTTTGGCGGGAGATTTGGTCTCCGTTGCCAAATTATCCTTCCGCTTTGTCTGGAGGGATGTATCTGGCGCACGCCTGTTTGACCTCTCTGGCCGTGGCTTCCCTTCTTCTGCCCTGACGCGGGCAACAATCTCCTCAGCCTGTTCACCTTGTTGGACCAACTGCTTCCAGGTGCGGCTTTCAACAACTCCTATTTGAGCAAGGAGTGAGGTTTGGAGATTGTGGCGGCATGTTTCGACCAGGGTGACCTGGGTCATGCCGCTCGGACATCAGAGTGCCACATTCCAAATCTTTCCACGAAAGATTTAACGGACTCTCCCTTTCGCTGTTTGGTAGCCAAAAGGGTGGGCATCGTGACTTCCGAGTCGTCTTCGAAGAAGCGCGTTAGGAATAGCTTCTCCCAATCACCCCAGTTCTTGATGGAGCCCTCTGGGAGTTTCATAAACCATTCAAAGGCGAGCCCATTTAGGGTGCCAATGAACAGACGTGCCAAGATGGCATCATTGTCTACTACATTCCCTGTTTGGGATTTAAAGTAGTAGAGGTGTTGGTTGGGCGAACCCTTCCCATCGAATGCTTGGAGGGTTGGAGCCTTAAACTTGGGCGGGTATGGGACCAAGTCCCACTCGGCCGGATAAGCCGGACCACTCCCACTTCCTGGAGGCCTTTACGGTGGTGAGGGCCTCAAGGCGTTGCTCTAATTGATTCATTCTTTCAGAATGAATCTTCCCCTAATTTTGGTCGTCCTTCCCTTGTGACGAGGATTTGGACGAGGTCGAGGTGGGCTTCCCTCCATCAGGGTGCACAGAAGACGAGCTTTCTCCCTCTTTTTTTCTTGCCCTTAGACTTTTTAGGGGGAGATTTCCTTCCTGTCTTCGAGCAACTGCACAAGCATCTACTTGAGAGAGTCAATGGACTCTTGCTGAGCACGAATCATCTCAAGTTGTTCCTTCTGGATCTGAGCTTGCAGGTCCAGGCGTCGGGCTGTCTCCTCAGGAGTGCTCGTCATGTAGGTGAAGGCCTCCTTCTTGATGGAAGAGTTCGAGGCCTGTGACTCTGCTACAGCAGAATGAGAGTCTTTCATTTCGATGCCCCGGGCTAGGCATTATAATCAATCAGGGGGATGGCCCCGGTCCGGGTACGAGTGTGTCGATACACTCCTTCCGGTTCAGAGTCAGACTTGTCAGAGCTGGCTGCAGGCTGTTTTCCTCTGCTCCTGCTTGTCATATTCACAGTGAGCTCTGGGTATTCAGCGTCAGAGAAC
Source organism: Agave tequilana (assembly GCA_038442645.1). Taxonomy (NCBI): domain Eukaryota; kingdom Viridiplantae; phylum Streptophyta; class Magnoliopsida; order Asparagales; family Asparagaceae; genus Agave; species Agave tequilana. The sequence goes on along the minus strand of JAVJIF010025550.1, from coordinate 5,302 downwards.
ATCCTCTGCCTATGAGAGCGTCTTCTTTTGCTGACGGGGGTATCAGGTCAGCTGTCTAACTAAAGACTGCTGGTGCACACCTGAACCACAATGGCACTCGGAGAGCATAGAGATGAGCCGTTGGCAGCAACATGATGAAGTGACCTGATTGGCACTTCTTTTCCTCGTCAAGTAATCCCTCAGATCCACGGGAGGGGGATCGAAGAGATTAACCTCGCAACGTCGAAGACGGGAGGCATCCATATGCTGTACAGCCTGGACGCGGGTTTCAGGGACGCGACTTTCGCGCCGCGGCTGTAAGACGCGCGTCTGGCGTCTCTGTTGACACGAGACGCGATTGTCGCGTTGCCGCTTAGTGCGTCGGGGCAGAAGAGTTTGAGAAAGAGTGGGTGGCTGGGCCCACGCCTATAGGAGCGTGCCTCTTGCGCTTGACGAGGCGCAGAGGTTTCACCTTGGCATTTGATAAGTTGGTCTTCAGAGGACCTAAATTGGGGAGTCTCGCGTTTGGGCCGCCAAACGCGGACTTCGCACGCTGGATGCGGCGCAGCTAAGACGCCAGTTTGTGCATTGCGTGCAGCCTCTTTGGACAATTAGAAGTTCCAACTTGAAGCTGACGCGCACGCTCCTCTGACGACGCTCAGCATTTCGATTGCGTCGTGAGGTGGAGAGAGACCAACGATGACCTGATGCTGGACACCAGAGATTTTGACCACGCGGGTCTCCTGAGAGACGCTGACGCGTGTGTTCCGCGCGGCGCGATTGGTCGCAACGGCAGTTGTGCCTGAGACCACGCGGGCCTCCTGAGAGGCGTTGGCGCGTGTATCCTGCTTGGTACAGTTGGCAGCAGCGGCGCCCGAGAGAGCCTCAGATTGGGCTTCGGAGCCATTCCCCGTCGAGACCCTGTGGCAGACGCGGGTCCTTGGGCTCTTGGAGCCAGAAGAGGGAAACTCTTCGTACTTCGCCTGGTCGAACTCGACAACTAGCGATTCGACCATCTTCCCTTACGGAGGACGTCACCTTGCGCCACGATTTGTTCGTCGGTAACAAATGAGGTCCCCAGCGGAGTCACCATCTCTTGTACGCACACAGAAAAGGTACGAGCTCGAAGTAAGATTTCTTGAATCAAATTGAAAAATTACAACGGACTTGTATTCCGGTTACAAGGGAGGGAGGATGTTGAGTCTTGAATCATCCCTTTGTTTAAGGCTGGGTTCTTCGTGTGGCGATGGAGAGTGAATCTTGTTCTCCGTTGACCGGTGTGACCGTCTAGACCTTCGGGGACCTTCTCTTCGGGTGGTAGAAGGAGTAGCACACTCTGTCTACCAAAACTCTCAAAGAGAAGGTAGGCGAAGAGCAACTTGAACACAGCAAATTCTTTGAAGGGTTTCTTTCTTTTCTCTCAGAGCTCAAAAATCATCCCCCTTTTTACTCTTCAATAGCGACGGGGCTATTTATAGGGGTTCTTAGGGCATACGTTCCTCCTAAAAATACTCCATAATGGGGGCTAACCTTCCCCGTTATGTGGGCCGTGATTGGCCCTAAAATCGGGACGGTTACAACTGAGGCGCGGGTATCACCCACGTGCCTTGATGTTGAGACGCGGTTTTGACCTACGCGCCTCGGTGTGGCTGAGACGCGGCTGTTGAGCCTCGCGCCTTGATGCTGCTGAGACGCGGGTTTCGACCCTCGTGCCTTTGGTGCGGCTGGGACGCAGGTTTCGACCCTCGCGCCTTGATGCTGCTGTGTTGGCTGAGACGCGGCTGTCGAGCCTCGCGTCTAGAACTTGGAATTCTGCTTTTTAATGCCTCGTGTCGAGCCCTCGCGCCTTGACGTTGAGACGCGGGTGTCGAGCCCTTGCGCCTTGACGTTGAGACGCGGGTGTCGAGCCCACGCGCCTTGATGTTGAGACGCGGGTGTCGAGTCCACGCGCCTTGATGTTGAGACGCGGGTTTGGACCCTCACGCCTTGATGTTGAGACGCGGGTTTGGACCCACGCGCCTTGATGCCGAGACGCGGATGGCCATCATTAGTCCTGCGTCTAGAACCTGAAAACTACCTTTTTAATGGCTTGTCTTTTAATGATTTTTAGACAGCCTACAATCACGTCACAATTTATTCGATAAACTGGACACGACTATAGACATGACCCGATGATAAACGGCTAGGTAGTGATGGTATTAAAAGATAACATGTTTATATATTTGCACTGCTTTCATGTTTATCTATTTCTACTGTTTTATATGGTATCACTAGTCCAATCTCATGTACTATATATTATTATCGTGCTTGTAGTACTATTGTATCTATTACTGCCTCCTTCATTTTACCACTCACTAGGTCGCTTTCTGACGACCCTGAGTTGCATGCCCAGGTTGGAGATCCGAGTTACCGTAGCTTCAGAGAGTGCTTTGGAGTCACATGGGAGATTCCTCATCGGGACTATCCATAAGTATCTTAGTGATTTATTTCTGTTCTCTTAATTGTCCATCTTTTTCATATCAGTTATGACCGCTAACCTCTTCTGCAGGTATTCTTGTACTTATTTCATGCTGGAACTCAGGTATATATGGAGATTATTTACTGTACTGAGGCTTAGTGTACGTACGTAGGGTTTTCCGCCTTGCATATGTACGTCGCCATAACGTCTTCGTATCTTTAGGATCGGGGCGTTACATAGTGATATCAGAGCCTAAGTTCACACCTGGTGTGGGTAACCACCTGGGTCAATACTCGGGCTCGTACCAACAGTACAATCAGATTCAGATTCAAGCTTATCTGTCTCTGTATTTGGGGCATTCTAGCAATGAGTACAAGATACACTATCATTGACAATTCATTTCTTGACTCTTGTTTCTTCCTTCCTGACAGTTATCAACCAGAATATCCGATTTATTCTTGCCTTCCTTTCATCTTCTTGCTTCCAATCCGTTAGAGTTGGTTCACTCCACTACTTCTCCATCCTGAGTTCCTTCTAGATATTAGAGTGCGCAGCGGAAGTGTCGTGGACCCGTAACATTTTGGCTTTGGGTTTGGAAATATTATTCTCCCTCTTGATTTGAATTGCGAGGACGCAATTTTTATAAGGTGGGGAGAAATGTAACCCCCTGCTTCCCGTGTATGTATCACAGTATCAGTACGCGATACGACGTACAAACTTGATTTGACCTCTATCGTATTTCGATTGACCTGATTTCAGTTTCAAAAATCATTTTCTAATATTTTAGAATTTTCAGGATTTTCTGGCATTTTCTGGATATTTGGAAAATCTCCGTAGTTGGTGTCGACCGATACCGATAATCAACTTTATGATTTTTATTTCACAAACGGAGTTGTATTTTGAAAATCTTCTTTCACCATGTGTTTTAGAATCGTATTTTCTACGTTCGAGTATTTTCGGAGATTTTTCTGAATTTATCGAAAATCTGGCCAAACCGGTGGTCGCCCGGTACCGGCGACATCTTCCAGGATCTTTAATTTGTAAACCAGATAGAATTTCTTTAAACCGTCTTTATATTTACGTCTTAGGATAATATACTCTATTTTCTATAATTTTTGGGCACCGTTCGGAACCAGTCAAATTTTGGGCCGAATTAAATAATATTATTTTCATATTTTAAATCATTTTCTTTTCTTTTCTTTTCCCTTTATTCTTCTCCAAGCCACTCCCACCGCCTTACCCATTCTCCACTGACTCTCTCTCTCTCTCTCCTATAAAAATCTTCCCCCTTCTCATTCTCTTTTTCAATTTCTCCTCTCTCTCTAAATCTCTCACACACTCTCTCTCTCTCTCTCTCTCACCCTCTCACTCTCTCTCTCTTTATTGCCGCCAGAGAGGCCAGACCCATCGCCGGTGGCCTGGCCGCCCCGGCAGGCCGGTGGCCGGCGCGCCACCGCGCCTCGCCTGGCAGCGCCCCAGCCCGGCCGGCGGTGGCGGCGCCGCTGCCACCCCTCCTCCTTCTTTCTCTTTTCTTTTCTTTCTCCTTTTCTTCTTCTTCTCCTTTCTTCTCTTTTCTCTCTCCTGCTGCTCTTCAAACCTCACCCTCTCTCTTTCCCTCCTTCCCTTTCTCTACCGGGCCCAAACGGTCGCCGGCGGCCGGGGCCGCCGCCGGCAGACCCGCCGGCGCCGCCGGCCAGCACAAGTACACAGCAGCAGCAAGCTGCTGCTGCTGTGGCTCCCCTTTATTGGGTTTGGGTAGAAACCCAAACCCAATAACTCTATTGTGTTTATGGTTAAACCTAATAAACCCCAATCCAACCCGTTAAACCCGTTAGCCCGTTACCCATTTAACTTAAGTTAAACGGGTTTGGGTATTGGATCTGGATCCGCCCGTTAAGAGCCCAACCCGGTCCGAAACCCAATAAAAGTATATTTGCAGAAAACCCCTGTACATTTCAGTATTTGCATTTCATATTTTATTTACATAATTAACCCATTTGTATTATTTTTAGTATTCCGGGCAATATCAGGAGCATCCGACTCCGATTTGGACGATTCTGGATCCGTTGCGATCATGGGAAGAGAGCTACCTTTCCAGGGCCAGTTTGTGAGTGTTTTTCTTTTATACATTATATTTGATCATGTTTAGTAATCTTGATTGGTTGCCTTATCACACTCGTCGTGTTGACCGGTTAATCCCTGTAACAACTATAAATACTGGTTAATAAATGGTACTTAGTGAAAGACTAGTATAATGATTCGTTAAACATAATTAATATCACAAGATGGTGACGACATTACATTACAATTAGGGATAGCTAATACTCGATTAGATAAGATCACCGGTACCCGTCTCACACTAGCACCATGACTATATGTACCCGTAATGATTACCCGAGCATGCTAAGCATTGGATACCATATATTCGGTACAACCAGATATTGTTATCACACCTTACACGATATATTGTCATTTACTGATATACGAATACACCAATACTGCTATTGCATGTTAGGGAGTTACTGTTACACGGATGATAACTACACATCTATGTTCCACTAGTACACGGATAAGCCCTCTGTTCCATTAGTGTTATCATCATTACAACGGATACTGTAGTTCACCGTACATGATATTGGACACGGACCACTGTTATTACATGTACATGTTGCATAGATCTATGACACGTCACACTCTCTTATTTGGTATTCATGTCCCACCGATATATACATGCACCACTTCATGGATACTCGTTACACAGACATCACTGCTACATATGCTCACCGCACAAGTGTACATGCATATGTCATTTCTATCTTCTTGTCATATGATCACCGTGCATATTACATGTATTATTGTTCCATG
>JAVJIF010025549.1:0-55867 GCA_038442645.1 Agave tequilana | reverse complement strand
TGGCAGATCTCGACCTCGAAGCAATCAGCATATCATCTACATACAGAAGTAAATAGATATATTCCCCTGTCGGTAGCTTATTGTAGTACACACATGGGTCATAGTGGCTGCGTGTGTACTTCTTCCCTCTGATGAAGCTGTCAAACCGATTGTACACTGTCTAGGAGACTGCTTCAGTCCATACAGCGACTTCTTCACTTACACACCATTTCTCCCTTCCGCAGTCTTGAACCCTGTTGGCTGAGTCATGTAGATCTCCTCCTCTTGATCGCCGTGGAGAAAGGCGGTCTTTACATCGAGTTGGTCAAGGTCCAACTCGTACTGCGCCACCAAAGCCAATAAAATACGAATGACGAATGTTTAACAACAGGAGAGAACCTCATTGTAGTCAATTCCTTCCCTCTGAGCATAGCCTTTAGCTACCAATCTGGCTTGTAGCACACTGAATCTTCTTTGTGGAGATCCCTGCTTCTTAGCATACACCCACTTGCAGCCTATAGCCTTCTTCCCCTTTGGGCACCTAGTAAGTTCCCAAGTGTCGTTCTTATAGAGAGACTTCATCTCTTCATTCATGGCTTCTTTCCACATCTTCGATTCTGAACTGATCTCAGCTTCTCTGAAGGTGGAACGGGATAGCTCCTCGACGACTGGAAGTGCATACGCCACGACCATATCTGTAGTGAGCCAACCTGGTCTCCTAGTGTTCCTCCTTGGTCTTTCAACTGCAGTAGAGTCAGAACATTATCCATGATCTGTTCTGAACCTCTTCTACATCTTCAGCATCTTTTTCAACTGCTTGATCACTGCCCTGTGTCACCCTGGGTTGATCCTCACCGATGCTGAATCCTCTAAAGATGGTGGATTTGCATCACTCTCCACCTGCTGCGATATCTCCTTGGTCTTGCTAGTCTCCACCTGCTGAGAGACCTTAGCTTCCACATAGAGAGCCTCATCAAAAAGTCATCCCTGCTGAGTAGAAACTTCTTGTCCGTTGGATCCCAGATCTTGAACCCTTTGATTCCACGCTTGAAACCGACGAACACTCCCTTCTTTGCTCTTGGGTCTAACTTATCATCTTTGACATGATAGTAGGCTGGACATCCGAACACCCAGAGCAAATCATAGTTAGCAGCTGCTTTTTCCTGACCAAGCTTCAAGAGGAGTCTTCCCCCCTATCGCAGACGCGACAACCTATTCACAAGGTAGCATGTATACGCCAAAGCCTCAGCCCAAAACTTCTTTGATAACTGGCATTGGACACATACACCGGACCTTCTCTAGCAAAGTCCTGTTCATCCTCTCCCGCTACCCATTCTGTTGCGGTGTCTCTCTTACAGTGAAGTGTCTCTCTATGCCCTCATCAAGACATAGCTGTAGGAAAGGATCTGATTGTACTCTCCTCCATTATCTGAACAGAGGACCTTGATCTTCCTTCCCGTGCTTCTCTCCAAGTTCTTCTTCCAGTTCATGACAGTTTTAGGACTTTCCCCCTTTGTGTCTCATGGTATATACCCAGCACCGCCTAGAATAGTCATCAATAAAAGACACAAAGTAATGGTTACCTCCAATTGATGCAGTCTTGGTAGGTCCCCAGACATCAGTGTGAACATAGTCAAGAATTCCCTCGTGCAATGTGATGCTGTCCGAACTTCACCTTGGTCTCTTGCCGATGATGCAGTGTTCACAGAATTCCATCTTATAGGTTTCGGCACCCTTCAATAACCCTTGCCCGTAAGAGTTTGCAATGACTTCTCTCCTGCATGTCCCAGCCTCATGTGCCACAGCCTGGTTGAATCTTCCTCTGAACTGTAGAAGCCGCCACTTGCCCTGTCACCGTACTACCCTTCAAGTAGTAGAGATTGTTCCGGCGATCGGCCTTCAACACCACCATCGAACCTTTTGTCATCCTAAGGACTCCTTCCTTAATCGGACACCACAAGGCCCAATGACTCCAAAGCTCCAATAGAAATCCGGTTTCTCTTCAACTGAGGTACATACCTCACTTCCTTCAGCTCCCTCACCATCCCATCAAACATTTTAATTTGGATTGTACCTACACCCTCATGATGCACAGATGATCATCGCCCATAACGACTGAACACCTCTCCAGCTTCTCAAAGCTTGAAAATCAATCCCGATTAGGGCATACATGGTATGTAGCACCTGTATCTAAGATCCATCATTATCTCCTGAGTAGCCTACGATGGGAGTTGTAACTGAGAATGAGAACACCGACGAATCTGAGTCTGATCCATCTGCTTGCGATTTACTGCTCTGAGTGTTAACCACCTTTGCGAGATTTGCCTCAGACTTCAATTCCTTCTTCTTCCCTTGAACTTCGGACAGTCCACTTTCCAATGCCCTATTTCTCTGCAGAAGGCACACTGGTTCCTTTTTAGATCCCTGAAACCCGGTCTGGACTTCGATCTTCCTCTTTCCTCTTTACCTTCCTTGATGAACCCCTGCCTCTTACTGCAAGTGCCTCTGCCGATGAGCTTGACTGAGAAGGATGTCTCTCTTTCTCCTCGTCTCATAGTTTGCCAGTGCAGACGACACCTCATGATAGTCCAGAGTCTGTCTACCATTGATAAAGGTCAGAGTGAATGTCTCATATCCTCGCGCCGGGAGTGAGTTCAGGAGGATTACTGCCTTGTCTTCCTCATCTACCTGACATCCACGTTCACCAAATCTGTAAGAAGCTTCGTGTAGTGGTTGATATGTTCATTTATGGAGCTCCCCTTCTTCATCTGAAACCCATACAGCTTGCTTTTCAGCTGTAATCGTGATTTCATACTCTTGGTCAGATATTTCGTCTCCAGGACCTCCCACAAATGCTTCGTCGATGTCTCGTGTAACGCAAGATATTAATGTCTTGTGTTAACACGATCGAATCAACCCACAAGCTGACTGTTCATCTTCTCCCACTCTTCATCAGTGGTCGTGCTTCGCTTCTTCTCCAGAAGGAGAGTATCCTCGAGGTTCGATACATTCAGGGCATCCATAACCTCACCTCTCCACATCCGAAATTATTTGTGCCATTAAACTTCACCACGTCAATCCTCGGATGAGGAATCATGGTCCTAACTGAAAGTACTTTCTTCTCCATCTATCTAGATCCTCTATATATGCAGAAAAGACCAACTGGAAATAGATCACAACTCGATAAAAAACAAATTTTTACCTTCTTCTCGAAATCCTAGATGAGTTTCTGACCGGATCTACTCTACCAATGATTCCTGAGCACTCATTGTGTTGTTTGAGGTCGATACACAATCCACCCGAACAAGACTACCGCTGATCTTAGATCGACACACGATCTCCACCGAATCAGCTCCCGAAGCCCTCCGAATATCCAGAAAAAAAATCCCAAGCAAAACTGGGAAGCTCTGATACCACTTGTTGTGCTCCGGCAACAACCAGAAGAGGAACCCCGAATCTCAATTGCACGAAGAACAAAACTCCCAAACACAGCACAAACACAAATCAGAGAAAGAACACGAAAACAACGATTAATGAGGTTCGACCTTGATGCCTACGTCCCGGGGTAAGGAAAGAGAGTTATATTGATTTGAATAATCAATTACAATACTTGCAGCACCTCTGAATATCAAGAGAGCTCCAATTTCCCTGGTACACAAAACCCTTGAAAATCCGTTAAATAACAACAGATTTTTAAATCAGTAAAACAGCCCGCAACCCGACTGTCGGTCGACCGCCGGTCGACCGACTCTATGCACCGGTCGACGGGCGTGTCGACCGTTCCCAACGAGAGTTGGGTCATTCAGTCGGTCGAACGGACGGTCGACCGAGCTCCTCCTGCGGTCGACCGAAACCAGGTCGACCCTTGGCCTTGTGCATATTGTGCACGTCGGTCGACCGCACCGGGTCGACCGGACTCCTGCTGCTGCTGCTGTTAACCTGTTTTGCTGCTGTCCTTCCTTCGTCGACTTCCTCGACAACTCGTGGACTTCCTCGAAAACTCTTCGACTTCCTCGACGATATCCGCTCTCTTTCCGACAACGACCAAGCTGAGATCAGCAACTGCACCATCCTTGATAGCTTGTGCAAGAGCCGGTAAGGTGAAACACAAATAGGTCAAAAAGCTTTCAGGCGTGCTTCTGGGCATACCGGACCACCAAGCACATCCCTACATGAGAGACTCCATTTTCATTAGCTTATGAGATGAAGGCCATCATCCCAGTCGACATTGCATGTTGACACTGCGCGTAAAAGAATTGACTAGGACCAGAATGCCGCTAAGCTCTGTTTGGCACAAGATCAGTCTGAAGAAAGGCGGTGGTAGGCCACAATTCGGATTGGCCTGTCATCAACAAATCAAAGCAACACATATCAAGAAGGTGAAGGCTCGAGAGATCCAGATCGGTGACCTAGTCTTGAAGCACGTCATCCGGAGTACTGAATAGAAGAATATGGGAAAACTCATAGTCAACTGGTAGGGGCCCTATACTGTGGTCGCCAAATGAGGCAAATGTTCCTACGTCTAGCCGATCAAGATGAGGAGATACTCAGCAAACAGTGAAATTCTTTTCATCTAAAAATGGTATTATGTATGAACTTTCGATCTATTCAATGAAAAGAATTACTATTATGCGCCATTTCTCTATATTTTAAGTTTGCAAATCTGTATTGGAGTCTGACAACCTATAGTCAGTCCTCACCTTGACGGCTAAAGCTTATACATAGACTTTCCTGAAAGATGAAAATCGTCCTGACGGCTCACTCGACAGCCTATAGTGGGTCCTTATCCTAACGGCTAAAGTTTATATGGAGACTCTCTTGAAAGACGAAGATCGTCCTGACGGCTCACTCTAACAGTCTATAACCGGTCCTCACCCTCATGGCTAAATTCCATATGGAGACTCTCCAAAAAGATAAAGATCGTCATGATGGCTTACTCTGATAGCCCATAGCGGGTCCTCACGTTGACGGCTAAAGCTTATACAGAGACTTTCTTGAAAGACAGAGATCGTTCCTGACGGCTCACTTTGACAGCCTATAGCGGGTTCTCATCCTGACGACTAAGGTTTACATGAATACTTCTAAAGGATGAAAATCCTCCTGACGGCTCACTCAACAGCGTATAACAGGTCTTCATCCTGATGGGTAAAGCCTATACGAAGACTCTTCTGAAAGATGAAAATTGTCCCGATGGCTCATTCTAACAGCCTATAGTAGGTGCTCACCCTGAGGGCTAAAGGCTATACAAACACTCTCCTGAAAGACAGAGATCGTCTTGATGGCTCACTCGACAGCCTATAGTGGGTCCTCACCTTGACGGCAAAAGCCTATACAGAGACTCTCCTGAAGACGGAGATTATCTGACGCTCACTCTGACAGCCGATAACGAATTCTCACCCTGACGGCTAAAACTTATACCGTGACTTTCCTGAAAGACGTAGGTCCTTACCCTTATGGCTAAGGCCTACATGGAGACTCTCCTGAAAGAGAAAATCCTACTTACAGCTCTCTCGTTCACCCTGATGGACAAAACCTATACAGAGATTTCCTGAAAGACGAAAGTCCTCTTGACGGCTTATCCCGAAAGCCTATAGCGGGTCCTCACCCTGACGGTTAAAGCCTATACGGAGACTATCCTGAAAGACGAAAGTCCTTTAGATGGCTACTCCGACAGCCTATAGCGGGTCCCTACCCTGACGACTAAAACCTATACGGACACTCTCCTAAAAGACGAAAGTCCTCCTGACGACTCACTCCAATAGCCTAAATTAGGTTTTCTTTGTCGGCTAATAGTAATTTCACTCTGATTGTCTTTAATGAGAATTTTCCCCTGAGGGATCGCTCCAAAGATAACAGGATTTCCCTAATGCCTATAAGAGCATCAACTCATAGACCCAGTTTCAATCACTGATCTTGCATGACAATTCAGAACGTCCCTCAGCCAAAAGACGAAAGTAACGATAAAACTCAAATTTGTCTTTATTACTTGTTCTTATATTATACAAAAGAGGGATGCAAAGTGCAAGTACAAAAAGGAAGAGCTTGAGATCCCAATAAGGCTACATCTCTATCCATTTCTCTTGCTCACACCTCTTCTGGATCTGATAGCAAAGTCTATTCAGTTCATGACAGAGGTTTTCAGCTCCTTGCTCTTCCTTATGAAAAACTGCCCCTAATCGCTCCATCTCAGTTCTCAACTCTATCAACTCGAGCCCCCATTGCTCAGCTTCCTGCTCAAGCTGACTGTGCCTGTCCTATCTTTTCCATTACCTTAATCCTTCACAAATTCTCGATTTAGAAAATAATTATCTTTCTTATCATATGAAAATTCAAAATTTCAGCAGCATCTCTCCTGTTTTTATTACATGCCCAAATATAATATATATCAATATCAGCCTACAAGACTTATCTCAATCCAATTACATTATATATCAAACTCAACGATCACCTACACAATCATAATAATGTTCGGCTTGACATCACCTACTTATCCATATATCACATTAAAAAAATCACATATTAAGCTCGAGAGTACACCTTTTGGCTTCCATAATTCACCACAGAAACTATCTATAACTGCACTTCAAGATATCCAAAATCATTAAATCTAACTCATGCTACAAATACACATCAAATAAAGATGTAAATATATACCACGAGAAGCTTTACAGGTACACACAGTTACATTTTCAATATTTTTCTTTTAAACAAGATTTCAACAGAATGTCCGAAGCTTTAAATTGGACTTTCGCCTCACCATAACCTGAAAAATATAACAATCTGTGGGGGGTGAGCTCAACAGCTCAATGAGGAGAGTCTTATAAGAAATTAAAGAAGGAAATACTCATCTTAATATGAAACATGATTTCACTTCAGAGAATGAATATAAACTTGAATATAGCCAAACGAACAGGGAAATGATAGTTTGACACAAGTCAAATAATCATAAAGACTTCTCATGTTCTTATTTATTTAATCGAAACAGTCTGACTCCTTTTGGTCATTATCCCTTACACTTTCTTATATTACAATATTATATGTCATATTATATACGAGTTCAAAATGCAATGACTTTTGTAATTTGTTAAGAAGTTCTTTATGTGTGTATATGACATACAACCTACACGCGTCTCAGTTGGTACGCACAATGATATACAGACTATGATAATACAATAATATCTTATTATGTATCATCACATATCAGTACGTCTTAGTGATACACCTATCATATAATTATATTGTTCATCACACATGGTGATACACATATACCACCCAACCATATTCTCGTATGTTTACCATTTGAGGACTCTCCTTCTGACCTTGATGGTATACCATACAAAATATATGTATATCATTCGAGCACTCCTTTTGCGACCCCGAATGTATACCAAATAAAAACAAACGTATATCATTCGAGCACTCCCCATCCGGCCCCGAATGTTACACCAAACAAAAACAAACGTATATCATTCGAGCACTTCCTTTCTGACCCTGAATGTATACAAAACAAAAATAAACGTATATCATTCGAGCACTCTCCTTCCGACCCCGAATATATACCACACAAACCATCTCACCATTAACCTCCATCGATAACTCCGCCGATAACTCCGCCAATAACTCCACCGATAACTATGTCAACTCATCGTCCATCGTCTTCGACTCCTACCGGCTCCCGCATGGCCCCTTCTTGCATAAAAATACACACGATATACGCACACAACATCACATACACATAACCATCAAGATAACACATACAGTATTAGTTACATTATGATATACTTTTTTCAATCACCAATTGTCTGATCGATATGTCACACACGATCAAGTTCGAGTAAATTTCTAGTGCATGTATGTATTCAAACATACATACCATTTATATCTATATCAATCATTCAACAACACATCAAACAATCAATTACGTTCTCAATATTTGTTCTTTGGTCATATGATTTAATCTTGCAACTAGTTATGGTACTTATTTCATATATGCAATATTTGGTTATGAAATTGACTACACTACCTATCCACAATCGGAGTCTTAGCATGCTTTGAGGTTTATAATAGTCTACTAGATTCACACTTATCCGCATCATTTATTTCATTAGAAATTGTTACTTGAAATCGAGAGTACATATCTTACTAATCATCAAGCATATTAATCAATAAATAATCATCAACAAGTTATCAATTACATATGGTTATACCATACATCACACTTGTATGTGTACAAGAACTACACACACCCATATTCATAGCAATTGAGTGATAATCACAATCGACATATATCGGTCATATTATTGGTCTTCTAATTATTAATTATAACCCAACCCATATTCATATTTACTTACTATTCATACTTAAGCACCACTAGTCCATTGCCCTATAACTGCATACCCACAAGGTTCAAATTTAGAGATTTAGGTTGATCTAGTTTAGATTAGTTAGAAATAGTGAATCCATCACTTTGATGATATATATAAACATGAATTCATCATCATCACTAAGTTTCTAGTACACTCACTTAATTTTCATAGATCCACGATATCCATTATTCATAGTAGTCTCTTTTTCCTTTTACACACACACACACACACTCTCTCTCTCTCTCTCTCTCTCTCTCTCTCTCTCTCTCTCTCTCTCTCTCTCTCGACCCCCCTCTCGAAGAGATACCAGTTAATACCATCAGGATGAACTTCTAGTTAATACTTATCCCTACATCAAGTGAGGTTCCTCCTCCATTTATTAATTTGCCAAAGTTGTTCTCCGTTCATTGATAAATCCACTAAGTATTAAAATAATGGTTTAATCGTCAACTCAACTACTTGAATTATCATGCATAGCACCACATATCGTTTGTTGATGATGATAATTAATCACATCTAGGTTTATATCCAATTCTGTTTACTATAAGATTCAATTAAGTTTGGAGTACTAGTTTACTCAACTTATGGTTTATCGGTAGTTCCGAATACAATCTGATTTGTCTTATTTCTGGGTATATCAATTAGTAGGTCTGAATTAATATTCACATTGTCATAAATTCCAATTAAGATATCAATTTTTAGGTCAAATAGAATGTCTCAATTATTCAAATAACAACATTTATCAAACCCGCTGTGTTATTTAGGATACCTACTTAAATAGAATTCAACATTTAAGTATATTACTGTACTAGTCACTAATTGACTATAATCTCTGTTGATGAGTTTTTTTTGTACAATATTAAATTCTAATTCCCATAAATAACAGTTTAAGAGGTTCTCAGTTCTTCACTTTCTATAACTAGTTTGATAATACTGGCTGCCATATTTATTGGTTATTTAACTGAATGTCACTAGCATCAGATGACTTAATTTAATTGTCACTTGATCCATCACCCTCATGATCTCTATGGTCTATTTGTGTTAGCTTTCTACTGGATAGACAAGTCCATATTTTTCATAAGAATACGCAACTAACTTACTGGTTCATGACATTTACTAATTCCATATACTCTTGACTCTTTCTTATTGACATAGAATCTTTCTTATATATTTTTTAACACTAAGACAATCTGTTTTTAATGAAGTCACATAATTTCATAAGTTCACCCTTTTCTAGTGAATCCTCAAGTTTACGACTTCTTAATATGTAACGCCCCGATCCTGGTGGATACGGAGACATTACTGCAACGTATATACGCAAGTCAGAAGTACCTTCACGTATATACGCTAAGCATCAGTACAGGCAAGAATCAGAGTACGGAAGCAAGTGGTGCATTATACATTCCAACATATGAGTACAATTACAGAGTTATCACCAGGGGTGATCCAATATTACAATAATATTACATCACCATAATGACGCAATTGCGAGAATACAAGGGATGTACATGTAGGAACAGTAAAAAGGGCACTCACGAGTTTACAAAAGGAAAACTCGAGAGGCACACAGGGGGCCTGGAAGGATAGAGCTCTGAACGGTCAGCTGGAGATCCACGCTACCGCTGCGCCACTCTGATCAGCAACTGGGAGAATCCACACGCTCCAATCTCCATGACCTGGACATGAGGATCCAGGGGAGTCAGATGAAACTCCCCAGGCGAGTGGTGAAGCAAAAGCCAAGTGGCGAGCAAGGGTAAGCATATGTATAGTGATAAACCAAATAAAGCCGAGGGCGAGCAAATCTGATTGTATGGTTTCAGATCACGGCTCCATAAGACTAGTACGTCGAAGGAATAATCCAAACAAGGAAACCCTCATCTATATACCCTTATCTTATGTCACCATAATCTAAGCACATACAACCAGACTACACTCAGGGCATGATAAGATAATGAGCAGGAGGCAGGTGGATACAAGGAATAGAGCAGGGCATGAGCAGTTAATATAATAATAATCATAAAACCGGAAATCCGATGTAAAATCCAGGACAAGCAAATATAGTAAGGCATATCACAGATTCATAGCCGTTTAAGTTGCAGGCTTTAGTATGCGTCCCATTCCACATACCTCTACTTACAACTTAAAGAGCCGGTTATTAGACACTTATTATTACTCGTCTTACCCTGATATCTAGCTATGTGAACTAGCGTCCCAGCACACATAGATCCATATCCGAGTAAAGCAAGGTTGTTATTGGAAACCAGCGGGGTATCAACGAACTATGTTTACAGTGGGTCCCGTACATACCCGGGACCACGGCCCAGGATTGTTCCGTTGCTTGGTGGACGGAACCAGCCGCAAGGCTAACAGGAGGGACTTATGTATGCCCTTATCATGATGGTACCAGGAAGGAGGGAGCCAGCACTCCCCTTGGTCTCCTGGAGGCCCACAGGTCAGACCGGAAGTTTTAGTTGCACAACATGCCTAATACCACTGTAAACACGAACACATATTGATAGCCGCGAGTTTCCCCCGACCCGATGCAAGTTGTTCCTTTTATGATTTATTAGGTAATTATCAATTTACGGGAATAACATGTGCAAGACATGATCAGGAGTCCAGGAGTTCAAGTCACTGTATATAATACAGGAATACAAGATTCAGGTCACTGCATGTAATGCAGGAATACAAGATTCAGGTCACTGCATGTAATGCAGGAATACATTCCCGTAAATGTGATAATCACAGGTCAAGTATATCATGCTGGGTGTCAAGTGATAGCATGACAAGAGATTGATATTAGACAGGTAACCAGTCAGGTCAAGAGATTGATAATAATCCGGTGGCAAGTCATGTCATAACAAGGGGGTCTTGCCAAGGTAGTAGCATGTCAGGTGTTAGATGATAACAAAACAGTTGTCAGGTGATATACATGTGTTAAACAGTAACAGGTATGAAATAATGGCATGGTGGTAGAATAGTAGCTGAGCACAACCAAGCGGAGCTGAGCAAGCTGGAAGTACAGACAGCAAACAGTATTTAACACTGGAGCGTCTGGCGAGGTTACCGGGACGACTCGACTGAAGTACGAGCGGTAAATCTGGCAGCAACTTGCCTAGACGAATCTAGTGGTAAAGAGCTGAACGCTGATCATGATAACCAGGCGAAGCTGAACAAGCTGGAGGCACAAGCAGCGAACAGAGTTTAGACACTAATGCGCTCTGCGAGGTTACCGGGACACTCGGATTAAGATACGAGTGGAGAATCCGGCAGCAACTCGCCTAAACGAATTTAGTGAATAAAGCACTGAGCGCTTAAGTATGCTCACCAGACGGAGCTGAGAAACCTGACGATCCCAATCACGCCTCTTTCGAGACAGTGAGGGACCGGAGGCTGAACTGGAGAACCTGCCGGTCCCAATCACCTCTCTTTCGAGATAGTGAGTGACCGGAGGTTGAAGGGTCCGGAAGCCAAGTATGGTATAAGGCAGTACAATACATCACAGGCATGGTATATGGACAAGAAGGAAACTACCCTAGTACAAGCATTCGTCACAGAGCAATACATGTCCAGATATTGGCACTCGGCCATACACATATACAGGGACTCAGCCCAATACAAAGTACATAGAAACATGGAATAAAATACATGTCGACCCGACGAAGCGGGGAACCCAAATGGAGGCGAGAGCGAGGACACTCGCCTAAATCACCGGAAAGCAGAAAGTTTGGAATCCATGGAACTCGCGCACGCGCCATACGTATAATAATATATATATATGTTTTAGAGGGAGAAAGTGAAGAGGAGAGAGAAAGAGTTAGAGAGAGGAAGAGAGAGAAACTTAGAGAGAGAAAGGGACTCAGGGAGACGCGGGTTATGCGAGTAAGACACGGGGTCGCAGACGCGGGAGTCGCAGACGTGGGAGTCGCGTCGCGGGATCAGCAAACGCAGGAATCACAGACGCGGGGTTCGCGTTGCGTAGGAGCCCCAAACGCGGGCTTCGAGACCCGCGTTCAAATCAGGACACGAGGAGAACGCGGACGTGGTCGTGGGTTCCGCGTCGCGTTGGCACAGAAAGAACACAGACGCGGGAATAAACTCTGCGTCGTGTCAAAACAGAAACGCGCGGAGCGCGTTAAGGGATTGCCCAGACGCGGGGTGAGATCCGCGTTAGGAAAGTCTTGGCGAGGAAAATCACTCGCCGACAAGATTCCTTGCTGCGCCCGACGAAGGGAAGTTCGGCCCCAATCCAGAAGGAGGGTACCGGCCCTAAGTCTTGCCAACGGAGAAGAACGCGGCCCCAATCCAAAAGGAGTGGCCGGCCCTTGAGTCTTGCCGACGAAGAAGAGCACGGCCCCAATCCAAAAGGAGTGGCCGGCCCTGAAAGGGTCATGTCCAAATGGAGAAGACGAACAGGAAGAGGAACCAGGAAGAGAGAGAGAGACTCAGGAGAGAGTGAGAGGTCCAAGAGAGAGAGAGTCAACAGGAGAGAGAGAGAGAGAGAGGGATCCAGGGAGAGAGAAAGAGAGAGTCCAAGGGAGAGAGAGAGATCCAGGGGAGGGGACTGTTGCCCCTCCCGCTCAAGCACAGCGCCCCTTTTGGGGGCGCTTGGCCTGGCCGCCGCCAGGCGGCGGCGCCGGGCGGCACTGGCCGCCGGCAGAGAAGGAGGGGGCAGTGCCCCCTCAAGAAAGAAGGGGGGCTGTGCCCCCCTGCAGCAAGGAAAGGAGAAGGGGGGCTGTTGCCCCCTCACAGGCTACGCACAGGGGGCCCAGGCGGGCCCCCTGGCCGCCCACGGCCGCTGGCACAGCGCCGGCGGCGCCAGACTGGGGTGGCGCCGGCCACCCCAAGGGAAAGAAGGAGGAGGGGGCTGTTGCCCCCTCCACAGCAGCGCACGGGGGGCGCGAGGCCCCCCCCGGCCGCGCCCAGGCCGCCGGCCTCGCGCCGGCGGCGGTCTGCCCACGCCGGGGCGCCAGAAGAGGAGAGGAGGAGGTCCGGCGAAGGGGTGTCGTGGCCGGATCTGAAGGGGAGGAAAGAAAGGAAAGAAAAGAAAGAAAAGGAAAAGAGAAGAAAAAGAAAGAAAGGAAGAAAAAGAGGAAGGAGGAGGAGTTGGCCGGAGTTCGGAGGGTCCCTCGCCGCGTCGTGGTGGCCGGAGGCGCCGGCGGGGTGGCTGGTCGGTTGGGGTGTTGGTCACCAGGTGAAGAAGAAGAAGAAGAAGGGAAGAGAAAAGAAATAGAGGGGAAGAAAAGAAGTGAAAGAAAAGAAAAGGAAAGAAAAGAAAAAGAGAAAGAAAAAGGGAGATTTGATGGGGATGTGATGGAGAGGTGAGGTCGCCCACGTGGGGGGAATGGGCTGGATCAGTTGGAGGGAAAAAGAAAAGGAAAGAAAGAAAGAAAAGAAAGGATTAAATAATAATATTATAATATGGTCGCGAAATATCGACTGTTCCAGAAAAATCCCCAAAAATCCCCGGAGGTAGAAAACGACATCCTGAGGAATAATACGAAATCGGTTTTCAGAAATAAAATCTCGTTTTCAAATTAAAAATCCGGAAGTCAACCGCCGATACTGGCCGATACCGACTCCGGTGGAATTTTCATAAATTCATAAAATCCTCAGAAAAAGTATTTAGGTAGAAAATATATTTTAAGGAATAATGCCTAAAGACACTTTTAGTAATTCCAATTAGTTTGTAAATTAAATCTGGGAATCGGTCAGCGGCACTGGCCGACACCGGTTTTGAAGATTTCAATTTAATTCAGGAAAATTCCAGAAAATCATAGAAAATCTAAAATATTGGAAAACGATGTTCAAAACTGAAATCGGTCAAATCGGAATAGTAGAAAGACCAAATCGTGTAATACTCTAGGATCGGGCCCTCGGTTCAGACTAGGGCTGACTCCGAGTCCACGAATCCAAATCCAAGACAAAACTATCATATAAAGAATTCATAATACAAAACAAATACAGGAAGTAAATCGAAAAATACGATCGAAAAATCTGAATACGCAACTAAGTACGTATTCCGGGAGCGGGGTGTTACATTCCATCTACCTTACAAAAAAATTGCGTCCTCGCAATTTCGATAAGGGGTAAAATGAACACAAAGGGGACAAGGGTGGAATTATACCAATTAAGATATGACGCACTATAGGTAGGGCCCTCAAGTTGACTGATCAATAGTCAGAATATAGACGTTCTCTGCATTTCTGACTGTATGAATCTCCGAACGATGCCGAATAATACTGACTGACACCACAACTTTGCAATAGAATTCCCGCTGTACTGTATACTTAGTGTCGATTTTGGGAATAAGCCAGAATACTGGAGATAAAGAAAACCCTGATAGTCCTGAGCATAATAAAGAAGACCGATAATTAAGAATTCCGAATACCAGGCATCGATCACTCTGAGAGATATATCCGAGAATATAGAATACCCGTAGAGAATCCCGATTACTGATTTCTAAAAGATAATCCGATTAGGATCAATCCAAAGAATACCGAGCTTCGTAGAGTTGACCGAAGAGACCACATAATAGCTTCATTCATTGCCAGCCGCTACCTTTCTAGTCTATTCATATCTTAAGTTGGTATAAGGCTTCGAAAAACCAAAACAGGGTAAGGATGGAAAAGATTAGGAATCAAGGAAAGATGATCAAGAAAAATAGATAACTCTGTACTTGTAGTTGGAATGTATAACCAGGACTCATGCATTCCAGTTGCAAATTTCTTTACCATTAATTTGCCATCTGGACGTACTGAGGAGGTGAGAGCCTAAGCTCTGATACCAACCTGTAACGCCCCGATCCTGGTGGATACGGAGACATTACTGCAACGTATATACGCAAGTCAGAAGTACCTTCACGTATATACGCTAAGCATCAGTACAGGCAAGAATCAGAGTACGGAAGCAAGTGGTGCATTATACATTCTAACATATGAGTACAATTACAGAGTTATCACCAGGGGTGATCCAATATTACAATAATATTACATCACCATAATGACGCAATTGCGAGAATACAAGGGATGTACATGTAGGAACAGTAAAAAGGGCACTCACGAGTTTACAAAAGGAAAACTCGAGAGGCACACAGGGGGCCTGGAAGGATAGAGCTCTGAACGGTCAGCTGGAGATCCACGCTACCGCTGCGCCACTCTGATCAGCAACTGGGAGAATCCACACGCTCCAATCTCCATGACCTGGACATGAGGATCCAGGGGAGTCAGATGAAACTCCCCAGGCGAGTGGTGAAGCAAAAGCCAAGTGGCGAGCAAGGGTAAGCATATGTATAGTGATAAAACCAAATAAAGCCGAGGGCGAGCAAATCTGATTGTATGGTTTCAGATCACGGCTCCATAAGACTAGTACGTCGAAGGAATAATCCAAACAAGGAAACCCTCATCTATATACCCTTATCTTATGTCACCATAATCTAAGCACATACAACCAGACTACACTCAGGGCATGATAAGATAATGAGCAGGAGGCAGGTGGATACAAGGAATAGAGCAGGGCATGAGCAGTTAATATAATAATAATCATAAAACTGGAAATCCGATGTAAAATCCAGGACAAGCAAATATAGTAAGGCATATCACAGATTCATAGCCGTTTAAGTTGCAGGCTTTAGTATGCGTCCCATTCCACATACCTCTACTTACAACTTAAAGAGCCGGTATTAGACACTTATTATTACTCGTCTTACCCTGATATCTAGCTATGTGAACTAGCGTCCCAGCACACATAGATCCATATCCGAGTAAAGCAAGGTTGTTATTGGAAACCAGCGGGGGTATCAACGAACTATGTTTACAGTGGGTCCCGTACATACCCGGGACCACGGCCCAGGATTGTTCCGTTGCTTGGTGGACGGAACCAGCCGCAAGGCTAACAGGAGGGACTTATGTATGCCCTTATCATGATGGTACCAGGAAGGAGGGAGCCAGCACTCCCCTTGGTCGCCTGGAGGCCCACAGGTCAGACCGGAAGTTTTAGTTGCACAACATGCCTAATACCACTGTAAACACGAACACATATTGATAGCCGCGAGTTTCCCCCGACCCGATGCAAGTTGTTCCTTTTATGATTTATTAGGTAATTATCAATTTACGGGAATAACAGGTGCAAGACATGATCAGGAGTCCAGGAGTTCAGGTCACTGTATATAATACAGGAATACAAGATTCAGGTCACTGCATGTAATGCAGGAATACAAGATTCAGGTCACTGCATGTAATGCAGGAATACATTCCCGTAAATGTGATAATCACAGGTCAAGTATATCATGCTGGGTGTCAAGTGATAGCATGACAAGAGATTGATATTAGACAGGTAACCAGTCAGGTCAAGAGATTGATAATAATCCGGTGGCAAGTCATGTCATAACAAGGGGGTCTTGCCAAGGTAGTAGCATGTCAGGTGTTAGATGATAACAAAACAGTTGTCAGGTGATATACATGTGTTAAACAGTAACAGGTATGAAATAATGGCATGGTGGTAGAATAGTAGCTGAGCACAACCAAGCGGAGCTGAGCAAGCTGGAAGTACAGACAGCAAACAGTATTTAACACTGGAGCGTCTGGCGAGGTTACCGGGACGACTCGACTGAAGTACGAGCGGTAAATCCGGCAGCAACTTGCCTAGACGAATCTAGTGGTAAAGAGCTGAACGCTGATCATGATAACCAGGCGAAGCTGAACAAGCTGGAGGCACAAGCAGCGAACAGAGTTTAGACACTAATGCGCTCTGCGAGGTTACCGGGACACTCGGATTAAGATACGAGTGGAGAATCCGGCAGCAACTCGCCTAAACGAATTTAGTGAATAAAGCACTGAGCGCTTAAGCATGCTCACCAGACGGAGCTGAGAAACCTGACGATCCCAATCACGCCTCTTTCGAGACAGTGAGGGACCGGAGGCTGAACTGAGAGACCTGCCGGTCCCAATCACCTCTCTTTCGAGATAGTGAGTGACCAGAGGTTGAAGGGTCCGGAAGCCAAGTATGGTATAAGGCAGTACAATACATCACAGGCATGGTATATGGACAAGAAGGAAACTACCTTAGTACAAGCATTCGTCACAGATCAATACATGTCCAGATATTGGCACTCGGCCATACACAGATACAGGGACTCAGCCCAATACAAAGTACATAGAAACATGGAATAAAATACATGTCGACCCGACGAAGCGGGGAAACCCAAATGGAGGCGAGAGCGAGGACACTCGCCTAAATCACCGGAAAGCCGAAAGTCTGGAATCCATGGAACTCGCGCACGCGCCATACGTATAATAATATATATATGTTTAGAGGGAGAAAGTGAAGAGGAGAGAGAAAGAGTTAGAGAGAGGAAGAGAGAGAAACTTAGAGAGAGAAAGAGACTCAGGGAGACGCGGGTTATGCGAGTAAGACGCGGGGGTCGCAGACGCGGGAGTCGCAGACGCGGGAGTCGCGTCGCGGGATCAGCAAACGCAGGAATCACAGACGCGGGGTTCGCGTTGCGTAGGAGCCCCAAACGCGGGGTTCGAGACCCGCGTTCAAATCAGGACACGAGGAGAACGCGGACGCGGTCGTGGGTTCCGCGTCGCGTTGGCACAGAAAGAACACAGACGCGGAAATAAACTCTGCGTCGTGTCAAAACAGAAACGCGCGGAGCGCGTTAAGGGATTGCCCAGACGCGGGGTGAGATCCGCGTTAGGAAAGTCTTGGCGAGGAAAATCACTCGCCGACAAGATTCCTTGCTGCGCCCGACGAAGGGAAGTTCGGCCCCAATCCAGAAGGAGGGTACCGGCCCTAAGTCTTGCCAACGGAGAAGAACGCGGCCCCAATCCAAAAGGAGTGGCCGGCCCTTGAGTCTTGCCGACGAAGAAGAGCACGGCCCCAATCCAAAAGGAGTGGCCAGCCCTGAAAGGGTCATGTCCAAATGGAGAAGACGAACAGGAAGAGGAACCAGGAAGAGAGAGAGAGAGACTCAGGAGAGAGTGAGAGGTCCAAGAGAGAGAGAGAGTCAACAGAGAGAGAGAGAGAGAGAGAGAGAGAGAGGGATCCAGGGAGAGAGAAAGAGAGAGTCCAAGGGAGAGAGAGAGATCCAGGGGAGGGGACTGTTGCCCCTCCCGCTCAAGCACAGCGCCCCCTTTTGGGGGCGCTTGGCCTGGCCGCCGGCCAGGCGGCGGTGCCGGGCGGCGCTGGCCGCCGGCGGAGAAGGAGGGGGCAGTGCCCCCTCAAGAAAGAAGGGGGGCTGTGCCCCCTGCAGCAAGGAAGGAGAAGGGGGGCTGTTGCCCCCCTCACAGGCTACGCACAGGGGGCCCAGGCGGGCCCCCTGGCCGCCCACGGCCGCCGGCACAGCGCCGGCGGCGCCAGACTGGGGTGGCGCCGGCCACCCCAAGGGAAAGAAGGAGGAGGGGGCTGTTGCCCCCTCCACAGCAGCGCACGGGGGGGCGCGAGGCCCCCCCCCCGGCCGCGCCCAGGCCGCCGGCCTCGCGCCGGCGGCGGTCTGCCCACGCCGGGGCGCCAGAAGAGGAGAGGAGGAGGTCCGGCGAAGGGGTGTCGTGGCCGGATCTGAAGGGGAGGAAAGAAAGGAAAGAAAAGAAAGAAAAGGAAAAGAGAAGAAAAGAAAGAAAGGAAAGAAAAAGAGGAAGGAGGAGGAGTTGGCCGGAGTTCGGAGGGTCCCTCGCCGGCGTCGTGGTGGCCGGAGGCGCCGGCGGGGTGGCTGGTCGGTTGGGGTGTTGGTCACCAGGTGAAGAAGAAGAAGAAGAAGAAGGGAAGAGAAAAGAAATAGAGGGGAAGAAAAGAAGTGAAAGAAAAGAAAAGGAAAGAAAAGAAAAAGAGAAAGAAAAAGGGAGATTTGATGGGGATGTGATGGAGAGGTGAGGTCGCCCACGGGGGGAATGGGCTGGATCAGTTGGAGGGAAAAGAAAAGGAAAGAAAGAAAGAAAGAAAGGATTAAATAATAATTATAATATGGTCGCGAAATATCGACTGTTCCAGAAAAATCCCCAAAAATCCCCGGAGGTAGAAAACGTCATCCTGAGGAATAATACGAAATCGGTTTTCAGAAATAAAATCCCGTTTTCAAATTAAAAATCCGGAAGTCAACCGCCGATACTGGCCGATACCGACTCCGGTGGAATTTTCATAAATTCATAAAATCCTCAGAAAAAGTATTTAGGTAGAAAATATGATTTTAAGGAATAATGCCTAAAGACACTTTTAGTAATTCCAATTAGTTTGTAAATTAAAAATCCGGGAATCGGTCAGCGGCACTGGCAGACACCGGTTTTGAAGATTTCCAATTTAATTCAGGAAAATTCCAGAAAATCATAGAAAATCTAAAATATTGGAAAACGATGTTCAAAACTGAAATCGGTCAAATCGGAATAGTAGAAAGACCAAATCGAGTAATACTCTAGGATCGGGCCCTCGGTTCAGACTAGGGCTGACTCCGAGTCCACGAATCAAATCCAAGACAAAACTATCATATAAAGAATTCATAATACAAAACAAATACAGGAAGTAAATCGAAAAATACGATCGAAAAATCTGAATACGCAACTAAGTACGTATTCCGGGAGCGGGGTGTTACATTCCATCTACCTTACAAAAAAATTGCGTCCTCGCAATTTCGATAAGGGGTAAAATGAACAC
The DNA here is from genome assembly GCA_038442645.1 of Agave tequilana. Classification (NCBI taxonomy): domain Eukaryota; kingdom Viridiplantae; phylum Streptophyta; class Magnoliopsida; order Asparagales; family Asparagaceae; genus Agave; species Agave tequilana. The sequence continues at coordinate 35,876 of JAVJIF010025549.1, read as the reverse complement.
AAAGGGGACAAGGGTGGAATTATACCAATTAAGATATGACGCACTATAGGTAGGGCCCTCAAGTTGACTGATCAATAGTCAGAATATAGACGTTCTCTGCATTTCTGACTGTATGAATCTCCGAACGATGCCGAATAATACTGACTGACACCACAACTTTGCAATAGAATTCCCGCTGTACTGTATACTTAGTGTCGATTTTGGGAATAAGCCAGAATACTGGAGATAAAGAAAACCCTGATAGTCCTGAGCATAATAAAGAAGACCGATAATTAAGAATTCCGAATACCAGGCATCGATCACTCTGAGAGATATATCCGAGAATATAGAATACCCGTAGAGAATCCCGATTACTGATTTCTAAAAGATAATCCGATTAGGATCAATCCAAAGAATACCGAGCTTCGTAGAGTTGACCGAAGAGACCACATAATAGCTTCATTCATTGCCAGCCGCTACCTTTTCTAGTCTATTCATATCTTAAGTTGGTATAAGGCTTCGAAAAACCAAAACAGGGTAAGGATGGAAAAGATTAGGAATCAAAGGAAAGATGATCAAGAAAAATAGATAACTCTGTACTTGTAGTTGGAATGTATAACCAGGACTCATGCATTCCAGTTGCAAATTTCTTTACCATTAATTTGCCATCTGGACGTACTGAGGAGGTGAGAGCCTAAGCTCTGATACCAACCTGTAACGCCCCGATCCTGGTGGATACGGAGACATTACTGCAACGTATATACGCAAGTCAGAAGTACCTTCACGTATATACGCTAAGCATCAGTACAGGCAAGAATCAGAGTACGGAAGCAAGTGGTGCATTATACATTCTAACATATGAGTACAATTACAGAGTTATCACCAGGGGTGATCCAATATTACAATAATATTACATCACCATAATGACGCAATTGCGAGAATACAAGGGATGTACATGTAGGAACAGTAAAAAGGGCACTCACGAGTTTACAAAAGGAAAACTCGAGAGGCACACAGGGGGCCTGGAAGGATAGAGCTCTGAACGGTCAGCTGGAGATCCACGCTACCGCTGCGCCACTCTGATCAGCAACTGGGAGAATCCACACGCTCCAATCTCCATGACCTGGACATGAGGATCCAGGGGAGTCAGATGAAACTCCCCAGGTGAGTGGTGAAGCAAAAGCCAAGTGGCGAGCAAGGGTAAGCATATGTATAGTGATAAAACCAAATAAAGCCGAGGGCGAGCAAATCTGATTGTATGGTTTCAGATCACGGCTCCATAAGACTAGTACGTCGAAGGAATAATCCAAATAAGGAAACCCTCATCTATATACCCTTATCTTATGTCACCATAATCTAAGCACATACAACCAGACTACACTCAGGGCATGATAAGATAATGAGCAGGAGGCAGGTGGATACAAGGAATAGAGCAGGGCATGAGCAGTTAATATAATAATAATCATAAAACCGGAAATCCGATGTAAAATCCAGGACAAGCAAATATAGTAAGGCATATCACAGATTCATAGCCGTTTAAGTTGCAGGCTTTAGTATGCGTCCCATTCCACATACCTCTACTTACAACTTAAAGAGCCGGTTATTAGACACTTATTATTACTCGTCTTACCCTGATATCTAGCTATGTGAACTAGCGTCCCAGCACACATAGATCCATATCCGAGTAAAGCAAGGTTGTTATTGGAAACCAGCGGGGGTATCAACGAACTATGTTTACAGTGGGTCCCGTACATACCCGGGACCACGGCCCAGGATTGTTCCGTTGCTTGGTGGACGGAACCAGCCGCAAGGCTAACAGGAGGGACTTATGTATGCCCTTATCATGATGGTACCAGGAAGGAGGGAGCCAGCACTCCCCTTGGTCGCCTGGAGGCCCACAGGTCAGACCGGAAGTTTTAGTTGCACAACATGCCTAATACCACTGTAAACACGAACACATATTGATAGCCGCGAGTTTCCCCCGACCCGATGCAAGTTGTTCCTTTTATGATTTATTAGGTAATTATCAATTTACGGGAATAACAGGTGCAAGACATGATCAGGAGTCCAGGAGTTCAGGTCACTGTATATAATACAGGAATACAAGATTCAGGTCACTGCATGTAATGCAGGAATACAAGATTCAGGTCACTGCATGTAATGCAGGAATACATTCCCGTAAATGTGATAATCACAGGTCAAGTATATCATGCTGGGTGTCAAGTGATAGCATGACAAGAGATTGATATTAGACAGGTAACCAGTCAGGTCAAGAGATTGATAATAATCCGGTGGCAAGTCATGTCATAACAAGGGGGTCTTGCCAAGGTAGTAGCATGTCAGGTGTTAGATGATAACAAAACAGTTGTCAGGTGATATACATGTGTTAAACAGTAACAGGTATGAAATAATGGCATGGTGGTAGAATAGTAGCTGAGCACAACCAAGCGGAGCTGAGCAAGCTGGAAGTACAGACAGCAAACAGTATTTAACACTGGAGCGTCTGGCGAGGTTACCGGGACGACTCGACTGAAGTACGAGCGGTAAATCCGGCAGCAACTTGCCTAGACGAATCTAGTGGTAAAGAGCTGAACGCTGATCATGATAACCAGGCGAAGCTGAACAAGCTGGAGGCACAAGCAGCGAACAGAGTTTAGACACTAATGCGCTCTGCGAGGTTACCGGGACACTCGGATTAAGATACGAGTGGAGAATCCGGCAGCAACTCGCCTAAACGAATTTAGTGAATAAAGCACTGAGCGCTTAAGTATGCTCACCAGACGGAGCTGAGAAACCTGACGATCCCAATCACGCCTCTTTCGAGACAGTGAGGGACCGGAGGCTGAACTGAGAGACCTGCCGGTCCCAATCACCTCTCTTTCGAGATAGTGAGTGACCGGAGGTTGAAGGGTCCGGAAGCCAAGTATGGTATAAGGCAGTACAATACATCACAGGCATGGTATATGGACAAGAAGGAAACTACCCTAGTACAAGCATTCGTCACAGAGCAATACATGTCCAGATATTGGCACTCGGCCATACACAGATACAGGGACTCAGCCCAATACAAAGTACATAGAAACATGGAATAAAATACATGTCGACCCGACGAAGCGGGGAAACCCAAATGGAGGCGAGAGCGAGGACACTCGCCTAAATCACCGGAAAGCCGAAAGTCTGGAATCCATGGAACTCGCGCACGCGCCATACGTATAATAATATATATATGTTTAGAGGGAGAAAGTGAAGAGGAGAGAGAAAGAGTTAGAGAGAGGAAGAGAGAGAAACTTAGAGAGAGAAAGAGACTCAGGGAGACGCGGGTTATGCGAGTAAGACGCAGGGGTCGCAGACGCGGGAGTCGCAGACGCGGGAGTCGCGTCGCGGGATCAGCAAACGCAGGAATCACAGACGCGGGGTTCGCGTTGCGTAGGAGCCCCAAACGCGGGGTTCGAGACCCGCGTTCAAATCAGGACACGAGGAGAACGCGGACGCGGTCGTGGGTTCCGCGTCGCGTTGGCACAGAAAGAACACAGACGCGGGAATAGACTCTGCGTCGTGTCAAAACAGAAACGCGCGGAGCGCGTTAAGGGATTGCCCAGACGCGGGGTGAGATCCGCGTTAGGAAAGTCTTGGCGAGGAAAATCACTCGCCGACAAGATTCCTTGCTGCGCCCGACGAAGGGAAGTTCGGCCCCAATCCAGAAGGAGGGTACCGGCCCTAAGTCTTGCCAACGGAGAAGAACGCGGCCCCAATCCAAAAGGAGTGGCCGGCCCTTGAGTCTTGCCGACGAAGAAGAGCACGGCCCCAATCCAAAAGGAGTGGCCGGCCCTGAAAGGGTCATGTCCAAATGGAGAAGACGAACAGGAAGAGGAACCAGGAAGAGAGAGAGAGACTCAGGAGAGAGTGAGAGGTCCAAGAGAGAGAGAGAGTCAACAGGAGAGAGAGAGAGAGAGAGAGAGAGAGAGGGATCCAGGGAGAGAGAAAGAGAGAGTCCAAGGGAGAGAGAGAGATCCAGGGGAGGGGACTGTTGCCCCTCCCGCTCAAGCACAGCGCCCCCTTTTGGGGGCGCTTGGCCTGGCCGCCGGCCAGGCGGCGGCGCCGGGCGGCGCTGGCCGCCGGCGGAGAAGGAGGGGGCAGTGCCCCCTCAAGAAAGAAGGGGGGCTGTGCCCCCCTGCAGCAAGGAAAGGAGAAGGGGGGCTGTTGCCCCCCTCACAGGCTACGCACAGGGGGCCCAGGCGGGCCCCCTGGCCGCCCACGGCCGCCGGCACAGCGCCGGCGGCGCCAGACTGGGGTGGCGCCGGCCACCCCAAGGGAAAGAAGGAGGAGGGGGCTGTTGCCCCCTCCACAGCAGCGCACGGGGGGGCGCGAGGCCCCCCCCGGCCGCGCCCAGGCCGCCGGCCTCGCGCGCGGCGGCGGTCTGCCCACGCTGGGGCGCCAGAAGAGGAGAGGAGGAGGTCCGGCGAAGGGGTGTCGTGGCCGGATCTGAAGGGGAGGAAAGAAAGGAAAGAAAAGAAAGAAAAGGAAAAGAGAAGAAAAAGAAAGAAAGGAAAGAAAAAGAGGAAGGAGGAGGAGTTGGCCGGAGTTCGGAGGGTCCCTCGCCGGCGTCGTGGTGGCCGGAGGCGCCGGCGGGGTGGCTGGTCGGTTGGGGGTGTTGGTCACCAGGTGAAGAAGAAGAAGAAGAAGGGAAGAGAAAAGAAATAGAGGGGAAGAAAAGAAGTGAAAGAAAAGAAAAGGAAAGAAAAGAAAAAGAGAAAGAAAAAGGGAGATTTGATGGGGATGTGATGGAGAGGTGAGGTCGCCCACGTGGGGGGAATGGGCTGGATCAGTTGGAGGGAAAAAGAAAAGGAAAGAAAGAAAGAAAGAAAGAAAGGATTAAATAATATATATAATATAATATGGTCGCGAAATATCGACTGTTCCAGAAAAATCCCCAAAAATCCCCGGAGGTAGAAAACGTCATCCTGAGGAATAATACGAAATCGGTTTTCAGAAATAAAATCCCGTTTTCAAATTAAAAATCCGGAAGTCAACCGCCGATACTGGCCGATACCGACTCCGGTGGAATTTTCATAAATTCATAAAATCCTCAGAAAAAGTATTTAGGTAGAAAATATGATTTTAAGGAATAATGCCTAAAGACACTTTTAGTAATTCCAATTAGTTTGTAAATTAAAAATCCGGGAATCGGTCAGCGGCACTGGCCGACACCGGTTTTGAAGATTTCCAATTTAATTCAGGAAAATTCCAGAAAATTATAGAAAATCTAAAATATTGGAAACGATGTTCAAAACTGAAATCGGTCAAATCGGAATAGTAGAAAGACCAAATCGAGTAATACTCTAGGATCGGGCCCTCGGTTCAGACTAGGGCTGACTCCGAGTCCACGAATCCAAATCCAAGACAAAACTATCATATAAAGAATTCATAATACAAAACAAATACAGGAAGTAAATCGAAAAATACGATCGAAAAATCTGAATACGCAACTAAGTACGTATTCCGGGAGCGGGGTGTTACATAATAAATATACAAAATTCTATAATTTACGAATCTGTTTAAAAGACCGAGTTAGTTTAGTTGAACCACTTCTTGTACTAGAAATTCAATTTCAGATGATTATACAATGCACAAAAAGAAGGTAAAGAATTACTAACTCACCTCCTCCACCTTCCTAAATTCTTAATAATGAGATTCTTATGTCCGCAGGTTATGTCGTAAAACTAAATGGAAGTATGAGATTTATTTTCTTTGACTCGAAAAAATTCTTCGTTCAATTTCTGTAAGGATGCGTGCCCATTTCTGTACCTTCATTCCAATTTTTGGTTCATCAAGTTTCTTCTCGATTTCATGACGATTCCCTCACAAATTATTATTCTATTTACTTACTAACTTAATTACATTCTCAACTCACAGTTTGAAAGACTATTCATCTCCTTTATGATCAAGGTAAGGACTTCACCATTTTAGTTCATATTCCTAACTTTCTCAATAAATTTAGATTTGTATCCCCTTTGAAATTTACCCTTCTATCATTTCAACTGAGATCAATTACTTCAGATTAGGAAACATACCCCATAGTTTTATGAATCAAGCTCAAGTATTTAACAATTTCAATGAAAATACTTTGAATCCAACAATGGAGATCCATCACAACCAACAACCGCAACAAGGAACCCAATTCAACTAGAGCAATTATTCACGTAACCGCATAGAAATTTTTTGATCTCCAAATTCACGAGCTTCCTCAAGAGTTAAATCACAATTTCTGAAAGTGACTCATAATTTATAGAATAATAATATAATGTAGTATAAAAAAATAATATAAATAACATAACTGTTTTTAAAATCTATCACCATAATGATAGAAAGTCATCAGTCATCGAATTAGTACTCAAATTAACACCCAGCGCTCTCGGGGCTCTGGGACAATTTGAAACTTTTTTGTAAATACTTAATTTGTCTCCATGCTCCAGAATAGCTTGTCAAATAAATATTTTATCGGTATACAGCAAACTGGAATATTACATGAAATTTAATTTAATGTTTCTTTTCGCCGCTGTTGTTCGCTGGTCTTGATTTGGATCCATGGACCTGGGATGCTGGCTTAGCGTTGGCAGCCAATTGCAAAAGTTCCAAATTTGCATGGACACCACGCTCAAGAATCAGATGGTATATGTGCATGGCCCTCTCCTTTTGTCTTCTTGTTGTCCCCATCTGAGCCATTGCTTTCAACTGACATCACTCCCTGCTGTTTGGATTCAAGGAAGTGGGCGGAAGCGTGGAAGTGAGATTCTCAGAGGACTTGTGTGTATCTTTTCGGTGTTTGATTGGAAGTTGAAAAATGAAAGTGAAAAATTACACTATAATTAGAATACAAGCGAGATTTACATGATCAAAAAATTAACTATTTTGAGTTACTACTTATAACAAATGAGATTTACATGACCACAAAATTAACTGTAGCTTCCTGAAAGCGAGAAAATAGTTGCGTAAAAGAGTAAAGAGAAAAGAAAAAAAGAGCAATCTTAATTTTCTTTTCTAGTGTTTGAATAGACAGTGAAAATAGCAAATGACAATTTCTCGCTTCCTCCCACTTCCTTGAACCCAAACAGCCCAACAAAATCAAACTCTAAACTTATCTTGTTATTATTTGCCGGCCTTATCCCATAACCCACCGGCCATCTATTTTTAATACTAGCCCAGGTGGGAAGGGGGCCCCCACCAATTTTTCTGATTGTCAGGGGGCTGAGCATAAAACCGACAAGAAAAGTTTGGAGGAGAAGAGGACACGTGAGCGGCCCAACTGCACCACCCAACTGCGAAGCCCACGGATAGAGAGACAGAGACGGAGAATCACGAGAGCAAAAGCGCGCCAGTTGTCGGTGCTGGGATCGGGTCCCCGTCTCTGGATAAGCTTGGGGGAATATTCATTACATTATTCAGCTTTTCATCTTTTTGCATTGGAGCCCCTACGCTCATTTGTTTGTTCTTTTTATTTTGTGAGTGAAAGTTTCATTTCCTGTCAGAAAATAGTTTGCCTCGCACAGTCACTTGTTTAGTGGGCAACAAGATGAAGTAAAATCATATGGGTGCAATTAAAGTGTTTTCTTTTTGAAGTAACAACGTACGCAAGTTCCGTTCATTCTCTAGTGGAGAGAAGTTCCCTTTTTGACACTATTTACTTTTGTGTTTTTTCTTTTATTAAATTAGGTAGATGTCTCCTGCAAATGATTGAGTGGTCCGAGCCTTGGGTTATCGAGCAACGCTCCCCGCAGGTCGGCATTTTGAGCCCGCGTGTCAGCGTACATTATTTCTTTACTGATGCGGTCCCGACCGGGCCTCAAGTTTGCCCCCCGATGATCACCGGTAAATCCCGTCGGCTATGAATTAATTAGAAATAATAAAAAAAAGTAGATATATCATTTTACTATCAAACCACTCCTCTTTCAATTTTTCATCATTCAATAAAAAAAATAAGTGTGTTATGGCCATTGAATTTTCTGATTGCATCTGAAAACTAGCAATTTTTTCCCTCATAAGTAAATAGCAGTAACATAAAATTTGCTACAAAGTTCCAATCTAAATTTGGCTTAATAGGAGGGGGATAAAAGAAATGCTAGTCTCATGATTAAAAAAAAAAAAAAACAAGGAAAATAACAAGAATGCAAGTAGAAATAAATCACAAATAGGTTATGATCAGGGAGTTATCTGAAAATGACACGAAATAAATAGGATCTGGGCATAAAAACATGTCTGAGATAAGAAGCAAGAGCGGTGGGAAAAGAACGGCAAAAAGCGGGGCGCCACGGGATTTGGAAAGGAAGTGGCCAAAAAAGTGTGCAAAAGAAAACGAGTAAGAGAAGAAAGAGGAGAGAGAGAGAGTGAATAATCTTTTGGATCTGTTCCTTTTGCCTCTCCTTTTTGATCCCTCTTTCACACTCTCCTTGCCCTTCACCTTTCATTGATTTTGTGTAAAGCCATTGAAGTTGTTGAGAGATTTGATTTGATTTGAGGAAACAGAGAGAGAGAGAGAGAGCGGGGGTTTTGTGTCTTCCCCAGCTGCGGATCTGGCAGCAGCAGAGGTCCTGTGCGAGCCTGGCCTGGAGTGCCTGCTGAGCATCGTCAGGACCCTGCGGATGGGGTCCTGCCTCTCTACATCTGATCATGCCTCCGCTGCTGCTTCTTCTTCCTCTTCCTCGTTGTCAAAGAGGCCGCCGAGGCCCAGGAAGGGCGGCCGCCGAGGAGGAGCCAAGACCTCCTCGGTCGAGGCGGCGGCCAAGCGGGATGAGGCCCTGCGCAGGATCCCTGGCAGGATGTTCTTGAATGGCTCCAGCGCGGTCGCCTCGCTGTTTACTCAGCAGGGCAAGAAGGGGACTAATCAGGACGCCATGATTGTCTGGGAGGTTTGTAATTTTTATTTGTTTATTTTGCTTGTTTTATTTCGCCACACAATACATTGCAATTATTTTTCTGATTTGATTAGAAATAAATTAAATATGCATTATAAAAATAACTAGTATATCATTGTTGGCGGTAGAAAACTGAGCGACAGCTGCCATCCGTAAAGGAGCGGTGACGGTGAGAGGGAGAGAGAAGGACGGAGAGGGGAGGGGGGAGAGAGAGGGGAGCGACTACGGGCATTGAGGGGAAAGGAGAGGGGAGCTGCGGCGGGCGGCGGATCAGCCAGTAAGGATGGAGAGGTGGAGGGAGAGGCGGAGAGCGAGAGAGAGGGGAGGGGGAAGACGGACAGACAATACGGACAAAATTTGTGAAGGAGTGAGAAAATCTCTCTTCAGTCGATTTTGATTATTGATTACATACAACTATATAGAAGCAGTACCAATTGCTTTCCCACACACTATATTGGCTATACATGTGACTGATTGATCATGATGCTGACTGTATTGAAAATTTGCTGATTATGTATCTACTTACTTAGCTAATCGAAATATTTAGAGAAGATTTACTTTCGTTCGTAAGCCTTTCATGATTTTCATGTGAAATATTTTTTCATGTCGGCAAAAACTCAGTGACATGTATTCTTCTTCTATTTGAGTACTTTGGTTACAGAGTTCCTCATTTTTTACACAGCTTAACATCTAATAAGTATATGGAAATTAGAAACTATGGTTTGCCCTTTGCAGGCAATAACAAGAGGCAAGGCATGCGAAAAACTAGGGATATGAATAAGATACATAGGATAAGAACTCTTCCTGGATAGCCGGCCTTGCAATGGTTACCTGTCCCATGATTAGGTTGTATGTTCCAAGCCACAAAAAAAAAGGGGCACTCATCCTATGGGGGAATTTTAGAGTATACAACTATTTTCCTTAATCATCAGCACAACTTTTAACTAGTTAAGAACAGTTTAAAAGGCAATATGGAAAGGATACTACTAGACAGAAACTAAAATTTTTGTGAATTTGATTGTGACTTTTAATGAATATAATTGTGTGAAGCTCAGTCTATTGAAGGACAAACTGATTTATAGCAAAGCGATTCTTTACCAGTTTAAATGCTTAGCACCATGAAGAAATGATGTAACTTTCAAAAGCGGCAACCCCCTTATCACTTCAAAGCCGCATCATAAATATGACTTGGAGATGGTTTCTGCGAAGGTTCATCTATTCAACATCTACGATAGAGTGAGAAAGACCATCTCATTGGCATGCAAATAAGTAAGGAGTTTTGTGCAGAGGTGCAGAAGCAATCCGTGATGTACATTAGTCCGAACAAACAATAGGCTATGAAGTCTGAGCGAAGAATTGGGTGCATTGTGAATTTGCCTACAATGTGTATGACCTGGCCTTGTAATATTAAGATAATTAATAATGTCAAAGGTTTGGTCCAGAGAATTAGGAATCCCCTGTGGATTGTTATTTCACATTCAATTGAGGTTATCTGGGATTCTGTTGTCCGTTAAGTTTGCTTGAGCTAGCTACATTATTTACATGTTTTGTGAAAACAAATAGCCTGGGTACGTGAATGGTGTCTGCAATTCCAAGAGGACCTGCCAACTCACCCTGAATCTCTTTCATTTTCAAACTGATTGCTTAATGGATCGTGCTTCCTACTAACTGGTTCTCCCCTATTTTTTCTCCAAAAAAAAAAAAAAGAAAGATAGTTCTCCCCATGATTTGATTGTCATATCACTGATTTATGAATCAGTAAAAGCTTGGGAGGTGTTGAATCTTTAAGCATGCTTCAGCTGCGGGACTCCTAACATATCCTTGCAGCATGTTTACAAGATTGATCATTTTTGACTAATAAAATGTAAATGTACTCTCATCACAACTCCGGAGTTTTTGGTCTAGTTGCAGCGACTTAAAATGGTACCATAGCACTTTGGTTAAAACCCAGCCAGGGGCACATTCAAACGCCAAACTTTCAGCTGTTTTGAACCTATATTGGAGTGTAAAAGTATTTCCCTTGGCCATCACCACAACTTCTAGCCTGTTAAGATCTGTTTAAGAGGCAGCAAGGAAAGGATGAGTTTGGTCCCACGTGTTAAGTTTACATGATGTATGTTGTTGGCCCATAATCCATTAGTTTAAGCTTTTTGATACGTGATCGTCCCAAACAAATTGTGACGATTTGACTAAGCTCAAGCAAAGGATGGCATTCTGGTGCATGTAGCTTGGCAGCTATATGACCTAATGGATGCTACAGTTGATTCTAGACAGGTTATGCTTGGATGGGTACAATCATAAGGGCTAATTCCAAAAAGTAGTGCAATTGTTTTGAGCTTAAGGTGGTTTATTGTACAAGGTGTCATTGATGTTTGGACTAGACTCAAACATTCGGTGGAATTAAACTCATGCATCTGCAAAGATAAAGGAGGACACGATTAAGGAGCGACCTAGGTATGAGTCTATGGCATGTTGATATCCAAGGTGTTCGAGTTCATAAAGTGGAAATTTGTTTGGTTTGTGTTTCACATCGGTTTAGAAAGCACCCAAGTTAAAAGAGTGATTGGTTTTAAGGTTTAGTCCTACATTAGAACTTGAGTAGGAATACAAGTACTTAAAATGTAACTGGGATCTAAGGCCTATTGGGTTAAGTAGTCTCAGAGACTATTTTAAGGCCTCTTGGTCAAAGTACTCAATATTTGATTGGGATCTGTAACAAATCGATATCGTGACACTGAGTATCAAGAGGTCCTAGGTCAAGGCTTATCAATTTCAATTTAAAACACCCCCACTTGTCTTACCTGTTCAGCAAATCATGTTCGTGTTGGAGATGTGGCTCAGCACGAGTATACTTTCTTATCACTAACTGAACAGAAAGACACTTCTCGCATCCAAGTGGTATAGTTTGTATCTAAAAGTGGACAACTGAGAAAAGAGTTATTATTATATTGACAAAATGTTTGAAAAAGAGATGCTTCCTTGATCATCATGTGTATAAGAAACTTCTCTTCGGAACTCATTTGGAACAATGGAATATAACATCAGACTTCAAGTTGCCTGCGGTGTTTGATGATGTTAGCTTTCAACTGCATTCTTCTTGTTTTGCTGTCTTAATGCAATACAGCTTAAGTGGTGTACCATTAGTTGAAAACGTGAATGACTTGTATAATTTTTTTTTTATAATTCATTCATAACCATATATAATTCTAAGTTGATATTTAAGGAAAAATTGAGCAAAAATGTAATACATAAAACCATATATGATATGAATAATCATCTGTAAAGAGATTAAGTGAGATCTCCCTATAATAGGCATACTAATGGGCTGTATGTAAAAAATGAACCATCTCGAAGTAGGGTGAAAGTAATGGTGAAAAGACGATACAGTTCCTTTGCTAAAACTAAAATTGTAGCATTTGCTTGGTTAGGTTCACCTAGAGAGTGAGAGCGAAAGAAAGAAAGAGATCGGGTGAGGGAGAGAGAGAGAGAGAGAGAGAGAGAGAGAGAGAGAGAGAGAGATCGGGTGAGGGAGAGTGAGAGAGAGTGAGAGAGAGATCGGGCGACTTTATCTTTTTTTTTTTTTTTGCTTTTTTTCTTTTGAAATTTTTTTCATTTTTGTTCCTTAATTTTTTTTCATATTTTAAACTACCCTGAAATTATGATATTTCCCTAATTACCCCCTCAAAACAAATTTATTTTTTAACATGTGATATATGAATTTTGATGAATATATTTTTTTACGATTTGTCATGATTTTTTTAGAATTTTTTGAGCTTCCTATGTAGCATTTTGCGCGTATCGTCCGAGACCGATCCGAGTCGTCGTGACCGATCCGTCTCAGTGCCCGCCGAGTCGGCGGCCGAGACCGCGACTTTGAACCATGTTTCTTGGGGATCCATTCTTTTTATATTAATTTATGCTTTTGCCACCATGACGAAGAGCAAGTATCCACATTTCATTCTCTCCTCCTACATATGCTACTATCAGTTAATTTATATCATCAAATTGTATGTTAACCTTACAAAATTTGGCTTTTACCATCAAATTATTGTGTGTTCCATAACTGACTTGCTGAGATTAGAAATTTAAACTGTCAATATAACTATAATAAAGAATCATCAAGAGCTTAAACCAATCACTATTCAAGATTTCCGATCATATACTAACACGAACAAGAGAATCCATTGTGCCCTTGTCCAACTAACTTCCTATAGGTTGTTTATTGTTTTTTTCATGGTACAACCATCACAAAGAGTAAAATTGAATTCTTGAAGACATATCATTGCAATTTTATCATTGCAATTTTATTTGAATCTTTAGGAATGATAGAACCAACATAATTAGCATCAACAGTGCATTCCTCAACATGGTTCGAAGTATCAACCGTTCTGATTATGACTAAGCCGTGTTGTAACCAGAACGGGGCTCACTGCGACAAAATTGAGACTCGAGCCGCAATTTGCGAAGGATTTTGATCGACTCTGGCATGACTTTACCGTATCGGCTATCACGAAATGACTCGGGTTGAATCGGTAGAGTCGACCGAGTCAAGGCTGTTTTAGCCCCGAGTTGGTCAAAATTCAGCTGTAGACACGTGAATACGATATTTTAAAGGGAAAAAAATTTAACACGTATCGATCCAGATCCAGATCTTGCTCGTGAGACTGCCGCCACCGTTCGCCGTCGAGATCGCTTCCGTCACTGCAGGTATTTATGCATTCTCTTTATATTTAGTGTGCTAGGTGTTATGTTTTAGACATGTGATACATAAATATATATATATATATATATATATATATATAATATATATATATATATATATATATATATATATATAAAGATTTGTCATGATTTTTTTCAGAATTTTTGAGCTTTCTATATAGCGTTTCGCGCGTATCAACAGAGTCCGTTCCGCAATGCCGCGACCGATGCGTCTTAGTGGCCGCCAAGTCTCGGCCGAGACTGCGGCTTTGAACCATGTTTCTCAATAACATCATAGAAGAATAATGTGTCTGTAAATGTCATGTAGGACACACAAGGTTTAGAAAGCTGATTATTTTCTTAGATACCGGATCGAACAAAGTTGGAGACACAAAGGTAGTAGTGTAAATCACCTAGAGGGGGGGTGAATAGGTGATGGCTAATCTAATGGTCACTTAATGCCAAATAATGCGGAAGCTAAAAATAATTATGACCTAAACTAAACTCTTACACTAAACACCACGTATAACACAAGAGTGTTGCCGAATTCCCCGTGAAAGGCTCTAGACAAACTCCTCTAGATTCCCCTTGAATGGGTTGAGGTGCCGCGTTGGCTCTCTTGGTTAAATACAAGAGTTAGCAAACAATCCCACGCAAGTATATAACAACATGAGCACAATGAATATATCAAGCATATAAAGATAGACAATGAGAGTATGCAAGATATAAAGGAGATAGAGAGAGATAGTGAGCAATCACAAACACAAGAGATTTGTTTCGAGGTTCGAGCACACTTGCTCTACATCCCCGCCTTCGACACACGAAGGATTTCCACTATAATCGATCCCAATGGATCACCCGATGCCGCAACACCTACAAGCTCTCGGACTCTCTAGCCCGTACACACGCAAGCCCACCGGCTCGCCGAGGCCGCACCTCAAACAAAGAGTTCGCACCCGAACCCGAAACACCGAGTCCACACTAGGACCCGAAACAATGCGAACACAACCGTCCGCCTTCTCAAAGAACAAAGAACAAGTCTTTGGTGATCACAACACTTTGATCACCTAAAAACCTCTCACAACAACTCCCTATAGGTAGATATAGCAATGGATAGCTCAAGTGTTGTGTGAGAAAACAAGAATGAGAATGGTGGAGAAAAAACTCAAAGAAATCTCTTTTAACCACTCTTGATAAACTCTCCTTTTGATTGGAAATATTTGCTCTAAATCAAGTGGAGGAAAAACTCTAAATAGCTCAGGGAAAACTGGTGAAAACCCACTTGAAAATCTTAGTCTAAAACAATGACCAAACCCCTAAATTTATAAGCTGTCAAAAACTAGCCGTTGGGGTCTGTCAGACCTGTCAGTCGACCGCCAACGGTCAAGAATCCGACCGTTGGAGCCTTTGGTCGATCGCCCGGTTGACCGAAAAGAACAGAGAGCACTGCTCTCAGTTCCGGTCGACTGGGTCGGCCGACCGGCCATCTGCCAGGTCAAGGCGTGCACGTCCGTGCACGTCGGTCGACCGACTTCAGCCCTAGTCGACTTGGTAGGTCGACTAGTCGACTTGGCTGAAGCCTAGAACAGAAAATCTGGGATTAAAACTTGGTCTTTTTGGCTCACATAAAATCCCATAAAATACTTAAAAATCTACAAAAATAGTTTTACCAATATACTTTGATAAACAAACATGCTTGCACAAAATCAAGGCATGTTATAAATGATTTGGACTATTTTTGTAATATGAAAATATTGGCTCAATTGAAAACTTGTATTTTTCTAAAACTTGTTTTCCATAAACTTCTTCATGATACAAAAACAAGATAGTTTGAGTTAAAGCATAGTGTGTATGGATATGATCCACTACACAAATAAGATATCTATGTTTTTGACATTAAGCTCTAAATATGTTTTTGGATAAAAGACATGCATATAAGAAATTTCAAAAACCAAAAAGTGTTTTTTCCAAAATGAAAGTCTTTTCTAAATCTGAAAATTCTTTTATGAAAAGACAACTAAATCAAGAGTGTGTATGTGATATATACTTGAGCAATCCACCAACTACTCTATCCTTTACATTTTATCTAAAAACAAACCTAGACTCAAGTCTTCATCTTCTTGAAGTCTTCACTTGAAGCCTTCTAGACTTGGTCCAAACACCGTGCAAGCTCCAAAACTTGACTTCAAATCCTTTGTTGAAGCTTTGCACCAACTAAGATCTTGATCATAAATCTGTCACTAATTAAACACAAGATCATTAGTAAACATAACTACATGAGTTGATCATCATCAAAACTAGAGTGATAGGCCTTTGGGCCAACAATCTCCCCCTTTTTGATGATGACAAAACTCATGAAGTTATATATGCATGGATTAAAGTAAAGCTCCAAAGAAGCTCCCCCTTAACTCATGCATAAACAATAAATAATAAATATGCAATGAAGGCACATAAACATGTATACAAATGTAGGAGTAAACATGCTAATCAAGCATAAAACAAAATCACAAAATCTTTTTCTCCTATTTGCAAAACAAAACATATATGCATAAACATAAATTCTTTTATAAAAAAATGCATATATACCAAATACTTCTCTCCCTTTTTGTCAATCATCAACAAAAAGGTTAAAGTAAAAACAAAATTCTCCCCCTTTTTGTCATAAACAAAGAAACCAATAAGGGGTGTAAACAAATAAGTCAATAAAAGGGTATATGCGATATACATTCATGAAGAGGAAGACGGTAAAGTAACTTCCCTACACATATACATTACACGAAAGAGGGATGACAAGCCCTAATTCACATAACATATAATATGTAATGCATAAGAGGAGATGTGAAGCTCCCCTTATACACGTGTACCGCATAAAGAAGAGTTGTCAAGCTCCTCAATATACAATACACTCATCATGAATCTATATGTAGAAGAGATGTTAAGCTCTCCTTGCATATAGGCAATACAAATCAAAAATTTTGAATTTTTCTTATAAACAAAATTTTGAATTTTCTCAATAAAACAAATCTTGAGAATTTTTCTTAAAAATTTTATTTTCTTAACATAAACAACTTTGTGCTTTAAACATGTAAAAAATTTTAACTCTAAGCACAAATAACTCATATGTATGAAAAATGAGTATACCAAATGAAATTGATACATACATATATAAGAAAACAAAATATGAGTATACAAAAATAGAGTCAAATTGATACCAATTGAAACGATTCAATGATACCAATGAAATAATAATAGGATCATGTGTATATCTCATAAACTACTAATTTGAAGAATAAATAACTAGTATAAATTGATTTTTGAAAAACTAGTTAAAAATCCTTCAAAATACAATAAATCATATGTTTTGCATGAAACAAAACTAAATACACAAATTTACACTCATAGTCTATAAAGCTCAAAAATATGTCCATGAAACTAAGTCATGACAAAATAAATAAAGTGAGAGTGTTCAAAAGTCATGTAAATAGCATTTTCATGAAAATAAACATTGAAGCTCAAAAAGATCATAAGTCACATTTTTAGCAAAACAAAAAATCATGAAAAATTATTTTTCATTAAAACACTAATCTTCATGGTATATGTATGATTTATCCAAAACTAACAATACACATACATATCCCAAACATAAAAGAGTCTATCAAATGTATTTGCATGAAGGCAAGAGACTCACGGGTATACATGTATATTTATTAGATTTGAATTAAAAATACATATACATGAAGTAAAATCATAAAGAATTGGCAAAGCATGTATAAATGAGAATCATCAAAACTAGTCTATACATATGCAAATAGTGGGTACAAATGAGCATGAAGTGCAAATATATATAAATCAAATGTAACTCACTATTTGTACATGAATAATACAAGTTTTGATAAAAACTACATCTAAGCATGTTTTTACCATATGAAGCACATAAGAATACAAAATATGAACATGCTATGAATATGATATATGAAGAAGCATGTACATAAAAAATAGGAGTTTAGAGATTGTTACCAACTCCAAAGCTCCAAGCATGGTGGTTTTTCCCACCAAAACCTCCTTGATAGCGGTGCTCCAAATATGTGACCTTTTAGTTCAAGTGCACCCACCATCAAGGCACCAAATCTCTCACGTTTTGTGAGAGCCCTCACCTACATCAAATACACAAAGTGGGGATTTTGGTACCCATATTTTCTTGGGTCCTTTGGGGTTAGTCTTGTAAGGAACATTCTTATTAACAAATTTTTTAGGTTTCTTGACAAACTTTGAAACATTTTTATTAGCAAAATTAATATGATACAACTTGTCATAACAAAACTTTGCTAAATGGCCTTTGCGACCACAATGTGTACATGTATACACCTTAGGATGCTTATGTGTATGAGTATGATCATGATGTGCAACATAAGCAAATGCATGATGATGTGCATGAACATGTGGAGCTTGTTTCTTTGAAAACAAGGACTCCAATCTAGTATGGTTAAATGCACAAGAGTTCAAAGTTGAACTCAAACAATCCATTTTATTTTTCAAATCTTTAATCTCATTAGTGGTGGCATGTAAAGCATGATGAGATAAAGAATCATTTTTCTTTTTCTTTTTCGAACCAAAGTCTTTTTCTTTTTCACAAAATTTTCTTTTTAAAGAATTATTTTCTTGAAAAACATCTTCCTTTTGTTTTTTCACCAAATCAATTTTATTTTTCAAAGTATTGTTTCCTTCACACAAATCATTCAATTTTGAAAATAAGGAAACATTCTCATTTTTTAAATCTTGCTTTCTTTTTCTAAACATGCAATGTTATTTTTAAAAGTATCATTTTCTATATGTTTGCAATCAAGTCTCTTTTTCAAATTTTTATTATCTTTCTTAATCATGTCATATTTTTCAAGGAGGAGTTGACAAAAAGTGGTAAGCTCATCATATGACATGTTATTATCCTCATCCTCGGATTCGGTAGTTACCTCAAGGGGTTATCCCCTTGGACCATATAGCACTTGTTGGAGACGTCACTTCCAACATCCGAATCGCTCCCCGCATAGTATTGTTCATTTTCGCCAAGGGAGAGGAGGGTGTTCCAAACTATAAAAGCCAAATCAAGATTAGCTACTCTAGATAAATCATCATTTAGGGTAGATCTTAAAGCATGAAGGGCTTTTGCATTAGCCTCAAAATTCTTACCATCTAAACAATATGCATTATTAGTAGTGGCAAGATAAACATGAATGCCTAGGGCTTTGAGGTACAAGGACATCTTCACCTTCCATATATGGATGTTAAGAATGTCAAACATGGGTGGTGACATGAAGTCCATAGTGTGTGTACAAATATTGTGATTAGCCTAAAAATGAGGATCTTTTACTCTAGGTTGTAAGACCTAAAATCAGAGCACTTGGCTCTGATACCAATTGTAAATCACCTAGAGGGGGGGTGAATAGGTGATGGCTAATCTAATGGTCACTTAATGCCAAATAATGCGGAAGCTAAAAACAATTATGACCTAAACTAAACTCTTACACTAAACACCACGTATAACACAAGAGTGTTGCCGAATTCCCCGTGAAGGGCTCTGGACAAACTCCTCTAGACTCCCCTTGAATGGGTTGAGGTGCCGCGTTGGCTCTCTTGGTTAAATACAAAAGTTAGCAAACAATCCCACGCAAGTATATAACAATATGAGCACAAATGAATATATCAAGCATATAAAGATAGACAATAAGAGTATGCAAGATATAAAGGAGATAGAGAGAGTGAGCAATCGCAAACGCAAGGGATTTGTTTCGAGTTCGAGCACACTTGCTTTACATCCCCGCCTTCGACACACGAAGGATTTCCACTATAATCGATCCCAATGGATCACTCGGTGCCGCAACACCTACAAGCTCTCGGATTCTCTAGCCCGTACACACGCAAGCCTACCGGCTCGCCGAGGCCGCACCTCAAACAAAGAGTTCGCACCCGAACCCGAAACACCGAGTCCACACTAGGACCCGAAACAATGCGAACACAACCGTCCGCCTTCTCAAAGAACAAAGAACAAGTCTTTGGTGATCACAACACTTTGATCACCTAAAAACCTCTCACAACAACTCCCTATAGGTAGATATAGCAATGGATAGCTCAAGTGTTGTGTGAGAAAATAAGAATAAGAATGGTGGAGGAAAAACTCAAAGAAATCTCTTTTAACCACCTTGATAAACTCTCCTTTTGATTGGAAATATTTGCTCTAAATCAAGTGGAGGAAAAACTCTAAATAGCTCAGGGAAAACTGGTGAAAACCCACTTGAAAATCTTAGTCTAAAACAATGACCAAACCCCTAAATTTATAGGCTGTCAAAAACTAGCCGTTGGGGTCTGTCAGACCTGTCGGTCGACCGCCAACGGTTAAGAGTCCGACCGTTGGAGCCTCCGGTCGATCGCCCGGTCGACTGAAAAGAACAGAGAGCACTGCTTTCAGTTCCGGTCGACTGGGTCGGCCGACCGGTCATCTGCCAGGTCAAGGCGTGCACGTCCGTGCACGTCAGTCGACCGAGCCGGTCGACCGACTTCAGCCCTAGTCGACTTGGCTGAAGCCTGGAACAGAAAATCTGGGATTAAAACTTCGTCTTTTGGCTCACATAAAATCTCATAAAATACTTAAAAATCTACAAAAATAGTTTTACCAATATACTTTAATAAACAAACATGCTTGCACAAAATCAAGGCATGTTATAAATGATTTGGACTATTTTTGTAATATGAAAATATTGGCTCAATTGAAAACTTGTATTTTTCTAAAACTTGTTTTCCATAAACTTCTTCATGATACAAAAACAAGATAGTTTGAGTTAAAGCATAGTGTGTATGGATATGATCCACTACACAAATAAGATATCTATGTTTTTGACATTAAGCTCAAATATGTTTTTGGATAAAAGACATGCATATAAGAAATTCCAAAAAGCAAAAAATATTTTTCCAAAATGAAAGTCTTTTCTAAATCTGAAAATTCTTTTATGAAAAGACAACTAAATCAAGAGTGTGTGTGTGATATATACTTGAGCAATCCACCAACTACTCTATCCTTTACATTTTATCTAAAAACAAAATCTTCTAAAAACAAACCTAGACTCAAGTCTTCATCTTCTTGAAGTCTTCACTTGAAGCCTTCTAGACTTGGTCCAAACACCGTGCAAGCTCCAAAACTTGACTTCAAATCCTTTGTTGAAGCTTTGCACCAACTAAGATCTTGATCATAAATCTGTCACTAATTAAACACAAGATCATTAGTAAACATAACTACATGAGTTGATCATCATCAAAACTAGAGTGATAGGCCTTTTGGCCAACAAGTAGGAGTTCCATTATTAGAGATAGAGCTTGTATATTCCATCACGATTGCTGAACTGTTAGGAGTTGCGCTGAATATTTGAGGCTAGGCTTTCTAGTAGAGAGATCATTTTGCTGTTGGTCTAGGAAAAAGTAGCACTTAGCGAACACCTCATATGATGATGTCCTTGTCAATGTGGGTCAAGCTTGGATGCTAGGCAGGTTGCACCATTGCAGTAACTGCGAGCAGATGTTGGAGGTAAAAATATAAACATAAAACATAGTAGTGTACAGATTTCGAAATGAGATGATGCCTGGGCATGTAACGTGCACCAACAGGGGCCTTAATAGGGAAGGCATGGGCAACAATTATCAAAGGGGAGTTGGATAGGCTATGGATGCAAGTGGCATTGGGGCTCACAACTTGTTTGTGGAAGTGTTGGATACATAAATTCATGTAAAACGGGAGGATTGCAGTTACTCTCAAACTAGGGAAATTAGGAACTAGGGTTTTGAAAGAGAATTGGAAAGAAAACATTAGGGTTTTAGAAAAGAAATCGGAAAGTTGGATAAATCTGAGCCTCGCATACCTTACACCACCGGCTTCACACCACTTACACCATGGGATTCACACTCCAATATCAAGAACTCGAAGCTCATGAAATTTTAAAGTGGAAAACTTAATTTATTTATTATCTACCTTGTTTATTGGACTGTGCCTCTTTATATAGACTACTGCTACAAAGCAAAGTTTCCATCACAAGTTAAACAACTAAAGTCAATAAAAGCCTATAACAAAAACAAACAAAAGGGTATAAATGAAAGCAACTAAAAGTGATCCCCATCAATTCTCCCTGGCTTGAAAGCATTCCTCTCCGGTGAATGCAGTGTAAACAAATGATAAGCATGACCGCGTTGAATTGAACAATCTCAACACATCACTTCAATCGGGCCAAAGTGGTGGCCGTGACAGTAGCACTGTTATGTCACGTCGAGACCATAGTGGTGAAGGTGAAACTGGCTTCTGTGCTAGATCGAATGTAAAGGATAGTAAATTGAACCACTCACAGGTAGACAGATGCTATTCATGATAAAAATTGAACTGACTGCACTTTGCACCATGGATAACCTGATCTCCTGAGATCCTTCCTCCTGTAGGAAGATCTGCAAAGGGCCGTAGACTTCAGTCGATCTCAAGAATAATGAGGCCCTCTTAGCTACCAAAGATGACACTATTTCCATAGTAGGTTCTGCTAGAAGATCTACAGGGGTCTCAATATGGAGCTCTTCAACTTCTGTGGGTCGTGAGGAAATATCTTTTTGCAGTGACATCAACTCAGCAGCTTCTGGCCCTGGGTGTGGCTCATCAACTTCTGACTCTAGTTCTGAATCTTCAACAACTTTTACTGCCTTGCTTTCTAGAATTTTTCCCACGCCAGCTTGGAGTTTCTTACATTCAACTACTAGATCGCTGAACTGTGCCCTCTCGAGGTGTGGAGCATACTGAGTATGAAGATCTTGTAAGACAAATATATCTGCCTTTCTACCACCAATAAGCTTTTCTAGCCAGCTTCATTTGGGCATAGCGTCATTTCTGCTCAAATGTCAAGAAGAAATAACTGAAGAAATATTTAAGATGATTTCCTCACTTTTCTTACCCATCATGATCATTAAAATCCCGAAAGTACGGGATAACTGCATACATATCCTGCTTAACTTTCTTGTCATCATCATTAATATTTATGTCTTCCATAAAAGAAAAATTTTATGAATGAACTTTCAGAGTGCATAAGGATCAGAAGTTATCCATGAATTACCGCCCTTCTGTTGCACGAGCAATACTGGCACCATACACAGACTTGTGGAGGTCGAGTCTGCTATCTAATTGTTGTGAACTCTTTCCAGTGGCTTCGGGACTTGGTCACAAGCTTAACGCTTCAGACGGAACTCGAATCAGACTCCGAATGAGTCTGAAACGGGCAGTGTTCTAAATGGCGGCCACAGCGGCTACATCGGCTGGAAAATTTATCGGAGATGGGGATATATCGGGGATATTTTCAAAAATCAGATGTCAAAATCGGACTGTAATATACATATCTTCTGTCTTAAATCACATCTCAATAAGACAATATGTGTATAAATTATATAAATCTATATAAAACATTATTCTTATATGTTTAAGATATACTTAACTCGATAACTTACATTAAGCCTATGAATCCATAATCACTATCCAAGTGTAGAATCTTCAAAAATGTCACATTACCACATCACTCGAATTACCAAATACCTAACCTAGAAATTGGGTGTAAAACGCTATATCGGGTCTAAAATCGCCAAATTGCGGCCGATATATCGGGTCCATGCTTATTTATTGGCGATTTTAGATGAAAAATGATATATCGGTTTGGATATGCCAAATCATTGCGGCTAGGTGCCGTAAACGCAATATCAGGGTTATATCGGGGATATATAGAACACTGGAAACGGGCTCTAAATCAATCTGCATTGGCTCCTGTACTGAACTAACTCAGAGAGCCGCTAACATCAGCGTTGAGCTGATGACATCAACAGAGGCTCGGGTTGGCTCGGGTTGGAGCCACAACTTCTGGTCGGCTCTGTCTGGTTGGCTCGAGTCGAAGGCTCTGTCTCGGCTCGGTACGACAAGCCGATGACATCAGTAATTGAGCTGTTGAGCGAATGAGCCGGCTCTCTGGCCGGTTAGGTCCACAAAAAGCGGGTTGGGTTCAAAGCAAATCCATCTGCATCTAATATAAACCCACTCACTGCTCTTTCTGGGCTCTCGATCTCCCTCTACGGCGGTGGTGGCTACTCCTGATGAGAGTTGGAGGCGGTGGCGGCGACTACACGATGAGGAGGAAATGCAGTCAGAGATGATCGAGGGAGGAGGAAGGCCTACGTGGTGGCGGTGTGTCGTGGAAGCCGACGATGAGACAGATGATGTCGAGACGGAGATCTGTCGTGAATGAGATCTGGCAGAGAACTTCGTTGACAAGGAGCTGCTGTCGACGATTGAAGAGGAGGGAGGAGGAAGATCCAGTGGTGAAGTGGATTCGGTGGTGAGGTAGATCCGGCGTGTAAAGCTGATCGAGCTCTCGAGCAGCGACAACGTAGATCTCGTTGATGGTGGAGTTTAGCACAGTCGAGGAGGTGGAGGATTGCGGCGAGGTTTGGGGTGTGACCGCGAGCCTCCGGCGAGCTAGGATGTTGATGACAAGGTTGGATCTTGAGGTTGTGAAGTGGCGTGACCTTGGTGGTGAAGATGACAAGTGCAAGTGACGCGAAGGCGTATGGCGGCTGAGGAGGGGATGGCACCGGAATAGAGATGGAGGAGATGACGGCAGCGGGTCCTCTTTTGGGATTAGGTTCTTTTTTTTACTTTTTTTTGATGGGTTAAGTGAGAGGGTGAGGAAGATAGAGAAGGAACAATGATGGGAACAATGTATTTTTTTGAATTTTCGACTGAATTTTCAGTTGAATTTGAACAGTAATATTTTTTTTTAAACATATGTGGATTTTGTTCTAGATCTAAGATTTCAGATCTAGAACTAGAGTTTGAGAGGCTAGAATTTTAGGGGGGAGAGATTTTTTTGAAGGAGATTGAAACCAAAAGCGCTGATACCAAATTGATGTAAAACGGGAGGATCACAATCACCTTCAAACTAGAGAAATTGAAAATTAGGGTTTTGAAAGAGAAATGGAACAAAAAGATTAGGGTTTTAGAAAAGAAATAGGAAAGATAATTTGAGCTTCACACCCTTGCACCACGGGATTCACACCCCAATGTCAAGAACTCAGAGCTCATGAAATTTTAAACTGAAAAATTTAATTTATTCATTGTCTACCTTAGTCATTGGACTGTGTCTCTTTAAATAGACTTCTAGCAAAGTTCCCCATGTGGTGTACTAAGTAACTAAAATCAATAAAAGCCTACAGCAAAAGCAAACAAAAAGCTACAAATGAAAGCAACTAAATGTGATCCCCATCACAAAGTTTGTAGACTCGTGATGGGTTGAAGGCACTCGTGATGGGTTGAAGGCGGTTCATTGGCACGAATTAAGGTATGAGTTTTGCCATTTCATCTTGGTTTTTTCCGTTTTCTCTCAGTCTTGGTGAGGGCTGGTCGAAGTGCTTGAAGTTTTAGTTTTGCTATGTTTTGATCATTTCAGTTTTATTAGGTTTTGGACAGTTTCAATCAGTTTTAAATGAAACATATTGAACTTACAAAAATTAAGTGAAAGAAGGAAAATGTAATGCTTCTAATTTATAATTTAGCTTAATTTCAGAAAACTATCTTGAATATTTATGATTTTTCAAAAACTACCATGAATTTATTATACTTAAACCCATGAACAACCTTTCAGATAACTACCACTGTCAACCTTATCTTTAAAGTGGTCATGCTTTTTATGATGAGAATACCCTTACCTTTATGGTAATATTATAAACTATGTTTAGGTAGGATTTTATAAGAACTATGAAAAATAAACTATTTCTCAAAAAAATAAAAATATATAATTTTAAAATTTTTTTAATAGAATACAAAAACTTAAATAATTTCTTGTTATTTCCATATCTAAAATAAAATTGACGTGAAACAATATGGATTGCAATCACCTTCAAAATTTGAAACTGGGGTTTAAAATTTCAATTAAAATTTGAATTGAAAAACTGAATAGAGTTTTGGGTTTCACACCCTTTGTACGGGCTTCACACTCAAACTCAAGAGAAAAAATCTCAAGAATTTAAACTGAAAAATTTGAGAGTTTTAATCATTCAATAAGTAAATTCAAGAGACGTCTTGGGGCCCTTTCATAGGCTTACAAAGGAGCACTTTGTAGGAAATAATCAATGTTGTACTAAATGCTCACTTAAAGTAACACTACTAAAGCAAAAAAGTAAAAAAAAAAATAGCTAAAATCAAAGAAATGCAGCACACCGTTTTCTGGAATAGAGTCGTTCGAACTGTCGTCTCAACGACGTGATGCCTTTATCATTTCCCGGGTGGGAAAGCTGCTGTTTGATGTAGTAATGCTCCAGTAGGTCGGGATCAAGCTGTCAGAAATCCTCCTCAGTAATTCAAGAATTTTTTGATTTAGATCTTCCTTTTCACTTAATAAGATAGCGTCGCGTTCCTCCGTCTCTAGTAGAGACAATTTGATTATCCAAGATACAATATATATTTTCTGCCGCGTAGGGTAATTTTGAAGGAAGTGGAGGTAATGGGGGCTTTCAGAAAAAGGTGCAAGGTAGGCTCATCCACGAATGGATCGGAAGGGGTATTAAAAGTACCTTTATATGGAAACACATTCTTAACATTAAAAGTGCAACCAATATCAAAATCTGGAGAGAGGTCCACCATATAAGCATTTGAATTGATCTTCTCGAGGATTTGAAACGGCCTTATGCTTTGCGTGTGCAATTTCTTCACGGTTCTCGGAAGAGCCGTTCAGGTCTCAGGCGGACTATCATATAATCACCGACATTAAATTTTCTTAATCTACGATGTAAATCAGCATAAGCTTTATAATCATCATCATTATTTATTATATTCTCTGATTTTCTCATATATTGCACGTATACGAATGCCGATGCAGAGTCTGATACCATAGAATGATTATGAGTCATGAGAACTAAGTCAATTGGCTGCTTAGGTTTAAACCCAGTTACTATCTTAAATGAACTAAGACATGTAGTCCTATTGACAGAAATATTTTGTGCAAATTCGACCATAGGCAAGATAAGATCTCAAGTTTTCAAACTTTCCCCAATAAGACACCTAAGGAGATTTCCTGAGGTTTTATTGATCACCTTAGTTTGTCTATCAGTTTGTAGATGAAAGGTCTTAGACAATTTTAACTTGGTTTCCATCTTGTGCCACAGTGTTTGCCAGAAATTACTAATTAACAAACTTAACAACCCTATCTGACACCATGATTTTAGGCAACCCATACAGTTTGACGACATGATCAACGAAAAAATAGCTACACGAGAGGCGTTTGAGGTTTTGAAACATGGAATGAAATGAGCCATTTTGGAGAATCTGTCAACCACTACTAGCATAGAGTCATGTTTTTTTTTTTTGCGTTTTTGATAATCCTAGTATAAAGTCTAAGCTCACGTCTTGCAAAAGGCAACTGGGCACATGGAGAGGAGCTTAAGGACCGACGATCTGTTTTTGTTATTTGGCTAGTTGACAAGTGCGACACTGATCAACAATCTTAGCGACATCTCTGTTCAAACTCGGTCAATAGAATCTATGCTCAGCAGTCTCAATCATCTTGTTCCTGCCGAAGTGTCTTGTCAGACCTCCAACATGTACTTCCTAAGAGAGAATCTCTTAGGGATGTACACAGAGTACAAAGCTGACTAAATCTGAATTGATTTCTATTCTGTAACAGAAACTCATCCATCTTTCAGACAAAACCACCCCATAACGTGACAGATATTTCTCCAAAGTCGGGACATGATTCATATTCCCCTCTCAATCTCTCGAACCTTATTACTTCTGCGCTCATAGCTACCAAAATTATTACTCGCCGGTTGAGCTCATCAGCGATTTTGTTTTCAACTCTCGCTTTTTGTTTGAGGACAAATGTGTAATTCTGGAGGAATTCCACCCACTTGCTGTGGCTTAAAATTAGCCTCTTTTGAAAGTTAAGGTATTTTAGCGCCTCATGATTCAAATACAATATAAAGCCCTGCTATAGCAGATAACGTCTCTAGTAGCGCAAAGCCTGCACAACAGCGTAAAATTTCTTATCATACATGGAGTATCGCTGTCGGGCGTTATTTAACTTCTAGCTGAAGTAGGCTTCATGATGGTTTTCTTAACTCAGTACACCACCTATCGCAAGCCCTGATGCCTCACATATTACTTCAAATACTTTCAAAAAATCTGAAAGACACGTAACATGAGCTTCAATCATCAACCTCTTCACTTCCTTAAAAGCCTTGTGGTGGCAGGAGTCCACTGAAATGCCTCATTCTTCAAACAATCAGTTATTGGTGCCTTGATAGTGTTAAAGTTTTTGATGAACCGACAATAGAAAGTGGCTAGTCTGTAAAACTTCTTACTTTCCTAATAATTTGGGGTTGTGGTCACTTAGTAATTGCTTTCACTTTCTCAGGGTCTGCGGAAACTCAGATGAAACCATAAATCTTCAGAAAATAACTCTGTTTGTACAAGAAGCACATTTCTTCGGATTTGCATAGAATTTTTTAGTCTATAGTGTATGAAGGACTTGCTCAGATGGTCTATATGTTTGCTCCTGAGTTCGACTATAGATCATTATATCATCAAAGTATACTACTACAAATTTATAGATAAATGACCGAAACAGTTGAGTCATAACTCTCATGAAGGTGCTAGGAGTATCTAACAGTCTAGTCCAAAGGATATACCCAACCATTCATATAGCCCATTTTTGATCTTAAATGCAGTTTTTCATTTTTTCCCTGCTCGAATTCTAATTTGGTGGTTCCCACTCTTAAAGTCAATCTTGGAGAATATTGTGGCACTTGACATCAAATCCAATATATCGTAAGGCAGTGAATGAAAAAAATAAAACTTGACTAATTTTATTGATTGCTCGGCTATCCACAGACACGCACCATGTGCCATCCTTCTTTGGTGTCAAAAGTGCGGGAATCACACATGGACTCAAACTTTTTTTGGTGAATTTTTGTCAAGTAACTCTTCTACCTGCCGTTATAACTTCGCGTGCTCGGCATGGCTCATTTTGTAATGGGGGTAGGTTTGGCAAAGTTGCTCCTGAGACTAAGTCAATGACATGTTGAATGTCTCGCATTGGAGATAATTCGCTTGACAGATCTTTTAGGAGAACTTCAAAAAACTCTTATAGTATTGGTTTAATGTGTCCTGAAATCTGCACCTCGATCTCTGGCTCAGCTTCTCGAGCCACAAGTGGATAGCAAATCGAACCCTTGCTCAAGCTCTTTTCAATTTGATTGTGGCTAATCAAGTACATTACCATCTTTCCTTTGTGCCCTTATCACCGTTCTTTTCAGGAGCTAGTGTATCCACTTTTTCTTTACCTTTATCAGCCTTCTTTCTGGAGTTGGTAATTTAGGTTGATTTGGCATTAGCTTCACCTTCTTACTGTATGGACGAACAAGCAGTGGTTGGTATGTCCATATATTATCACATCTAAGTCAAACAATTATGGTCATCCCAAAATGATGTGACCAACATCCATAGGGAGTATGTCACACCACACGTTATCTGTATACGTGGCAAACTGATGTGAATTTGATCTCTCTCTTGAACTTCTATGATGTAGCATCGATTCATGTAACTTTGTAGAGATTTGAATGCTTCATTGGTTTCATCTCTAATGTACTGATTAATTTTGACGCAATGGCGTTAATGCAACTACCACTATCCACTATCACTTTGCAGCTCTGACTCTTAATCTTTGTGCATGTTTAGAATATAGCTGTTTTCTTTAGTCGTTGACTTGCTCGGGTTGCGCTAGAGTGTACCTAACTACTTCTAAATGGGATCTGTCTCCACTAGGAGTTATGTTCGTCACTGCCAAAGTTTTAATGCAGTCATTGAATTCACACTCTTCGGCAGAGGCATTCGAGTCATCACTTTGTTGGTGCACAACTACTCTAGGTCATCTTCTACATTTTCAATGAGAACTTTCACTGAGAGAGTCTTGGTTTGACTCGACCACTGGCTGGCATGGTGTCCATACCCTGAACATATATAATATTGGGTACATGGGTAGACCTTTACTGGTTCACTAGCTGGTCTTTTCTTGGAAGTTGTCGGTTTTACACTAGAAGAACCTGCTAGTTTGACACTTGAGGAACTGGAGGTATGTTTTCTTGGGGTAGGAAAGGATTGACTAAAGCCAGGCTTGCTAGCAGTTGTGATTATAAAGCTATCCCTAGAATCAATTTGGTGAAAGTAGGATCCTCTAGACTTGTCTAAATCGGTGACTAACTGGTATGCCTGATCTAGAGTCGTGATACCTCGAGCGATGACCTCTCTGCAGTAATCGTCCTTAGGACTTGATCTAAACCTGGATAGGGTCTGTTCGGGAGATTCAAAGTCGATTGCACTACACTGATTTAATTACTCATCAAACTTAGCATTGTAGTCGGTGACTGATTTGTTTCCATGAGTCAACTTATTTCACTTGGTCAGTAACTGTTGACTAAAAGGTGAACACATTTCAACCTAAGCTTCTTTCATGCCCTCTCAAGTCCCAACTGGATATCTCTTTTATATCTCATCATTCTTTCAAGGTTTTTTCAATATTGTCTGGCTTGTCCAGTCAGCTTCATCATGTCAAATCGAATTTTTCTATACTCGAACATGTCGCACCAACGAAAGTAGCGGTCCATAGCTAGTTGCCAGTCTATGTAAGCCTGAGGGTCTAAGCGTCTGTCGAAGAAAGAGCATCGAATTTTACGCTTTTGATATACTGGCATCTGGGTCCTCTGTATTGTTGGGTGGAGCTCGCTCACGCTTGAGTGACCTACTGTTATTTCGAGACCGTTCTCCTTTGTGGTTCTCCTTCAATTGGTTTCTCGCTCACGCCTGGGTGACTTACTGTTAGTCCGAGACTTAATCTCCTCTGTGGTTCTTCTTCGACAGGTTTCTAGCCTTTCGAGTTGAGTGGTTAAATTCCTACAGTTGATATCAGCCTGGTCTCTAAATTTTTACAGTCGTCGGTCCATCTGGTCCATCCAGCGATGAGTGCGTTAAGTGTATCCTTAAGGTTAAGGTCCATTTGTGTAGAGGTTTTGCCTACTGAGAAAGTTCTATCACTTCTAGTTAGCATGCAAGTTTCTAATTAATCCTAAATGCAAACTACCCTAGGTGAGATGTATGCTATGCAAGAGGAATCATAGATTAGATTAATAACAAATAATATCAACTTATCAACTTTAAGCTTTGTTGATCAAAGCGTGATTAAGAAAATATAATCTGGGCAGTGATTAAACTACACGTGCTAACAAAGTAAATCTCATATTAGTTCAAGTGACCACAAATTCAAGCCAATTAGTTGCACAATTAATATCAATTTAGGTTTTCACTGAAGGTCAGAATTACACAACTCACTGTAGGCAGTAGTCAATAGGTTCTATCGTGTGACAGATTGAAGAGCTAACTATCTTAATTAAGAGACAAAAATAACTGAACATAAACTTCAAAGCTCCAACCTGGATGTGAAGGTGTAGACGCATGGTACTAGTCGTCACGAATCTGCTACTTCGAAAACGGCTCGACTGAGGCTTGAAATGAGCTCAAAATGGCCTTCGAAAGTTTAGAATAGCCTTCGGAGGATCGAAACTGAATCTGATCTGCAACTTGCTGAGTTGACTTGGTGATGTCAGCAGATATCAGACCAGGTCCGGATCGTGTCAGGTCGGGTTTGTGAAGTGGATTCGACTCGAAGTGAACCCATTATATCTAATCGGGTTACAAAGCGGGTTTGAAAACAAACCCAAAACCCGTTTGCAACTCTTTTTCTTTCCCGATCTCTTGCTAGGGCTCGGAAGTGAAGGCCCTGCCCTGGCCGCGACGGTGATGGAGGTTAGGTTTGACGACGATGAGTGGATCTGATTGGCAGAGGCGGAGATCTGGCGAATTGTCTGCGAAGAGGAGGGAGGAGTTGCGAAGGCAGAGATCTGATCGACAGAGCAGTCGACAAAGATGACGAAGTTGCTGTCAGCGCTTGAAGAGGATGGAGGAGCTGCTGTCGGCAATTGAAGAGGAGGGAGAAGCTGCTATCGATGAGGATCTTTGTCGAATGAGGGAGGAGGAAGATTAGGCGGATGGAATGGAGATCTTGGAAGATCAAGCGGATGGAGTGGAGATCTGGTGGTGACATATCTTGGCGTGGAAACGACGGCGAGGGAACCCGACTGCGGTGGCGGAGGATGTCGGCGATGGAATCGAAGGCCACGCTGTCGAATCGATGAAGTGGTGGCGGCGGTGGAGGAAGAAGAGTGATGACGGGAGAGGGCGGCAACAGAGAGGATGGCATGGTGTCGATGGTTGATGTTAGGTTTAGGGTTTCAGATTGGGGGGGACGAGGGGGAGGGAAGATGAACATGAGGGTTTTGTATTTTTGGGTGATTTTTGAAGTGGATTTTGGGGAATTATGCTACGGTAATTTTTTGGGGAACTGGATCAGATCTAGGGCTTTGATCTGATTTTTTTAATAGATCTGGGGTTTGAGAGAGGCTAGGGTTTTAGGAGAGGGAGAAGAAAATTTTGAAGGGGATTGAAATCAAAGCTCTGATACCAAATGATGTAAAACAATATGGATCACAATCACCTTCAAAATTTAAAACTTGGGTTCAAAATTTGAATTGAGAAACTGGATACATGAGACATGAGCTTCACACCCAAAGCTCAAGAGCAAAAATCTCAAGAATTTAAACCGAAAAAATTGGGAGTTTTAATCATTCAATAATTAAATTCAAAGAGAAGTCTTGAGGCCCTTTTATAAGCCTTACAAAGGAGTATTTTTTAGGAAATAACGATGTTGTATAACACTACTAAAGCAAATAAACTAAACAAATAAATAGCTAAAATCAAAGAAATGCGGCACGCTGTTTTGGAATAGACTCGATCGAACCTTCATTTCAGTGGCGTGATGCCCTCATAAAAATGACAAGGGTAAAATTGTAATTCATAAATGAATGTATGGGTAAAACTTTAATTTGAAATTCTGTTAACAGATACATGATATTATTTGAAAAAAAGCTCAAAGTTTATGGTAGTTGAGTGAGACAAAGTTTATGGGAGTTATGAATAATAAAGTTCGTTCATGGCAGTTTAGTGAAAAATGCTGAAAGTTCACGGGAGTTGTTTAGAATTAGACCATTCCAAATTGGTATCCTGATTTTCCATGATTACATCATAATTAGATATTTTAATTTTTTTGATTATAATCTTAATTTGAATTTAAATTAATAACTATAATATTATTTTAGATTATTTTTTAGGTTAACAGATTGAGTATCTTAAGTTCTCTTGATTCAACAGCCGCTTAGCCTAAATGTTCATGTTACGTGCTTTCTGTGCATTTTATATGCAAAAAATCAAAGTTGTGTACGTGTTCATATACATTGAAAGCAAAAAAGAAACATGAAGCAAAACCTATTGAAACTAAAAAAATTATTCGTAACCTAACAAAAGAAGGGTCCAAACCAAAACCAAGTGTTCGAACCTTGACATGAATACAGGGTTTGACGCCATTCGTTTTATTATGGAGCTTAATGATTAGAGGATGTGACAACTAGAGGATGAGGTTAATGGTCATGATAGTGTTAGAACTTTTAAATGAGATGAGACCTGTGCATGAATGAGATCAGGTGGAGGTGCATCAATAGGACCATAAACAGGAAAGGACCGGTGAGGATGGATGGACACTTGAATTGTTAGAGGCTGGGGGATGCATGATAATGCTTGAATGTTGAGGTGTTGGATGTGGGGAGCAGGGCATGGGTCAAGGGATCATTGTTTTGATGATAAGCATCTGTTGCACTGATGATTGCCATCTGTTGCACTAATGGAGCATAATGGTCAGAAACACAGGTAGAGTAATGAATGGATGTATTTTTAAGTGAACCCAACTAGTGTTTGGTGCATGGTGGAGACATGTTAATGAGATGGTGCAACACATCAATTACACTAGACCTCTCTAATCTCTCTCTCTCTTCACCCCCTCCCCACCCCCCCCCCCCCCCCCCCTCCCCCAAAAAAAAAACCCGTGGCGGAAAGAAAAAAAAAAAATTACACAAGTAGTCTTGGATGCACTGTGCAAACATGTTATGAGATGGTGCAATGTGCGAAAGAACCCAACAAGTCTTAAGATGCATTGCTTGCATTCTTATAAGATGGTGCAATGCCTGAAGTAAACCAGATATGTGAATCTCTTTCATCTATTTATTTTTCATGTAAACTTTCATAAAGGGGTTAGGTGGTGGGGGTGGTTCCCCCCCCCCCCCCCCCCCCCCCCCCTCTGGGGGGGGTGGGGTGGGGTTTTTGGGGGGGGGGGGGGGGTGTTGGGCAGCAACCTAGAGAAAAGTTGGAAATGCGCCACCAGGAGAATACCCCAAAAAGTGGTGAGGTTTCACACATATTTATTACTAAAACTTTAAACGATCCCTTGCTGCATCCACGGATCACTGGGAGTCTCGAATGTCGATGATTTGCAATTCACCTTCATTTTCATGGATCTCGGGCATTGTATAACATGGCTTGCAATTGTGCAACACATTTTATCCTCGTTGAAATCCCTTGTGTGCATATTGGATTCAAACTCAAGTCTTCTTCAACCTTGAGCTATGCATTTGGTAAGACCAAAGCTTGGTTATTACTAGATCTAAAGCTCTCATTCAATATAGGTATTGGGCAATAAGAAGGGAAACATGGAATAATGATGATTAGTTGTAATATTTACTTATTGATTTGCCTTCCCAAACCCCCCCCCCCCCACCCCCCACCCCCCCCCCCCCCCCCCCCCCCCCCCCCCCCCCACCCCCACCCCACCCAAAACCCAAAACACACACGAGTTAACATTGCAATAGTATGCGGAAATTTGTACTGAGTTTAGCATGGTTAAAGGAGCTAAGGTCTATTCACACCACCAAAAACAAAGCACCACGCTCGGAAAAGAAAAAAATAAAAAAAGGAAAAAGGAAAAAAAAGACAGGACAAAATAAAAGAGAGAGAAAGTTGCATTCACACACACACACACACACACACACACACGCACACACACACACAGTGATTTACCCTTTTCCGTGGTGGGAAACTCCCAGGGCGGGGGCTACGGGACCCGTGGGATTAGTCGGGTACCACACTCGTTGTCCGCGTTGTGGGTCCCGGATTGACGGATTTCAAAAAAAAAGTTAAGATCTTTATGAAATGCATATGATGAATGAGCCTTTCTATCATGCCTGCCACACAGATACGCTGTTCTAGCTGTGAATGGCCTGTAAATCATAATAATGCCTTCATTTCAGCATCTTGTTTTAAACATGTGTGCACAAGTTTTTTTGTCTACTGCTGCCATGTTTTTGTGCAGAATTTTATATGGTTAGAGTTGACACATAATATCATCTTTCTGAGTGTAATCTATTTTTTTAATTTTGTAGAACTTTTGTTCAAGAAGCGATACAGTTTTCTGTGGGGTTTTGACGGCCATGGACCATTTGGACATATGGTTGCGAGACGAGTGAGAGATTCTCTCCCCTGAAGTTAAGTTCTCACTTGGAAGTTAAACTTGATAATGATAAAGAGAACAACAGCCTAAGCACTGCAGGAAGTATGAATTCAGAGGAATCTTCATCTCTAATCTGGAGGAAGAATCTAGGTCTTCTATTGATTTGAAGAGAAAGAAAAGCGTCGGAAATATTTATGGTACTGAAACAATCTTCTTGAAGCCTTTAAGGTTATGGATAGAGAACTAAGAGTGCATCAAAATATTGATTGCTTCTGCAGTGGGACAACAGCAGTCACCTTGTCAAGCAGGTATTGATGTGGATTGCAAATTTCTTCTATAGTTTGCACATATGGAGTAGAAAAGACAATGACACCTTCTAGATCAGCACCATGTTTCCTTCATTTCTGAACATTTCTGTAGGGTCAAGATCTCATAATTGGTAACGTTGGGGACTCCAGAGCTATCTGGGTACAAGAGACCAAGATGACTGCTTGATTGCAGTTCAGTTGACTGTGGACCTCAAGCCTAATCTTCCTAGTAAGAACACTGCCTTTCTATCCGTAACTCTAATTAGTTTGTACTGTTTTTGTCTAATTCCATTATTTTTTTGTGTATTTATTTGACTATTCATAGGGTCCTTCGGTTGTTTGTTATTGAAAATATAGGTGACAGTGTAACTCATGAAGTGAGAATCATGCAATTGTTGTCCTGATTTCCTATGAACTGCAGTACATTT